>ML685870.1:513118-539039 GCA_007922175.1 Pelusios castaneus | reverse complement strand
TTAAGTCAACTTAAGGACAGTGTGGACATGGAGTAAACCTTAAGTCAACTTAAGGGTGGTTAGGTTGACTTAACAAAGTGGACTAAGTGTGGACATAGCTGGGGCTCCCTGCTGAGAAGGGAGCTATGGTCCCCAGCAGAAAGGACCTGCGGCCCCTTTCTTGCCAGGACCTGCGGCTTCCCAGCAGAAGGGAGCTGTGGGTTGGAACCCAGGCTCCCTTCTTGCCGGGACCCCTGCGTAGGTCCCAGGGAGAAGGGAGCATAGGCTCCCTTCTTGCTGGGAGCCCTGCTCTCTTCTCCCCGGACCCACGTGGTCCGGGCAAGAAGGGACCTGCCGGTGCTCAGATGACAGAGGATCCCCGGAGGTTCCCCTGTCAGTGGAGTGCTGGCAGCTCCCTTCTTGCCCGGACCTGTGTGGGTCTGGGGAGAAGAGTGGGGCTCTCTTCTACTCGGGTCCCGGAGAAGGGAGCGCAGCCTGTGGCTCCCTTCTGGCTGGGACCCGGGTCCCAGGGAGAGGGCAGCCACGGCTGCCTTTTTGTCGGGACCCCGAGGTTTCCTGGCAAGAAGGGAGCATGGCTCCCTTCCATTAGGGAGAAGAGGTCCCAGGGAGAAGGGAGCCATGGCTCCCCATTCCCCAGCCCTAGGTCAATTTAGAGAACTAAGTTGGCCTAGGGTGTCCACACTGGGTTTAGGTCGACTTAAAAAATCGACTTAGCTGTTAAGTCGACCTAAACGGTGGTATTTATTATATCGACTTAGTTCCTGTCCACACTAGGCTTTCATTAAGTTAGGAAGACTTAAGTATCCTTAAGATGACCTAACTTTCAAGTGTAGACATAGCCCAGAAGACTGGAAGAATGAATGTTTTGCCAATTTTTAAAAAGGGTGAAAAGGATGGCCTGGCTAATTGTCAGCTTGACATCAACCCTGGGGAAAAATAATGTAGTAGCTGCTATGGGATTTAATTAATAAAGAATTAAAGGAGGGTAATGTAATTAATATGAATCATAATTAATGCCATTCCATAATATAGAAAATAGATTCTCTCAAACTTAATTTGATGTCTTTTATGAGATTACAAGTTTGTTTGATAAAGCTAATGTTGCTGATGGAATATACTTACACTTCTGTAAGGCATTTGACTGGTATCACAGGACATTTTGATTAAAAACAGAACTAATACAAAATTAACATGGCACACATTAAATGGATTAAAAAAATTACCTAACTGGTATGTCTCAAAATGTAACTATAAACTGGGAATCATCATTATTTAGTAGGTTAGTTTCCAGTGTGGTCCTACCGGGATTGGTTCTTGGCCCTATGCTTTTTTAATCAATGGCTTGGAAAAAAACAAAAACATAACTGGAAAAGTTTGCAAATGACACACAAATCAAGGGAGTGGTAAACAAACAGGTTAATAAATAAATAGGTCAGGTCAGTGATTCAGAGCAATCTGGATCACCTAGTAAATTGGGCACAAGCAACCAACATGTGTTTTAATATGGCTAAATCTAAATATATGTCTAGGAACAAAGAATATAGGAGGGGAACTCCATCTTGGGAAGCAGTGACTCTCAAAAAGATTTGGAAGGAGAAATAATCAGCTGAATCTGAGCCCCCGGTGCAATGCTGTGGCCAAAAGAGAGAGGATGCATTAACAGGGTTGGGATTTTTCTTCTCTTATTTCACACTTATGTGACTTGTGGTGGAATATTGTGTCCAGTTCTGATGCCTCCAGTACAAGAAGGATGCTGAGACATTGGAGAGGGTCCAGAGAAGTTGGGCCACTTCTGGCCCGAGGGCCAGGGGTTGAGAACCCCTGTTATAGAGGATGTCAGACTACAGCAAGGGTCAGCAACCCAAAAGATAAGAGCCATTTTTATTTATTTATTTATTTTTTACAATTCCTTCAACAAACAACGTCTACAACAAACAACGTCTACACTGGCAATTTAAGTCGACTTAAGGAGGCTTAATTCAACTTAAATTAAGCCACGTCCACACTAGGCTTTCATTAAGTCGACTTCAGAAATTCCTTAAGTAGATTGAATGAAAGCTTAAATCGACTTTATAACTACCACTCATTAGGTCGACTTAACCCTTAAGTTGACACCTTAAGTCAATTTAAGGACGGTGTGGACATGGAGTAACCCTTAAGTCGACTTTATTAAGTCGACTTAAGGGTGGTTAGGTCGACTTAACAAAGTGGACTAAGTCAACCTAAAGCTAAGTCAACTTAGTTCACTTCGTTAAGTCAACTTTAAGTCGACTTAAAGTTGACCTTATTAAGTCAACTTAACAAAGTCAACCTAACTTTTTCTAGAATAGATATAGCCTAAGTGTTTTGAGAGCTGCAGTAGGTGTAGCCTCCTGGTGGGAGGAGCTGAGAGCTGTACCAGAGTGCCTGCTGCAGGGTCCCCTGCCAGGAGGGAGGGAACCCAGAACCAGGAGTGGGCCATCTGCAGGCAGGGGGAGCCTGAAACCTGGTGCAGGCCACCTGCAGTGGCAGGTAGGGGCCTGGAGCCCAGAGTTCCAAGGGTGCAGCCAAAGAGTCACACGCAACTCCTGAGCTGCAGGTTGCAGACCCCTGGACTACAGGAACACAATGGTAGCTTCTGACCTAAGGGTGCATCTACACTTACAAATTAAGTCGACTTAAGCTTGCTTAAGTCAACTTAATTTAATCTGCATCTACACTACAATTTCCTTAAATTGACTTAAGGAAAATTAAAGTCGACTTTATAAAACCTCATTTAAAGTCGACTTTACTGGCTAAGTCGACTTTATTAAGTCGACTTAGCCAGTGTAAATGCAGATTAGCCCTAAATCGACTTTAAGTCAACTTAAAGGGCTTCAGGGCTCCCCCACCGCCCTTCCTGCCAGGGTGGCTGGCACAGGCAGACCCAGGCATCCCCCCCACAGGGCAGGACAGAGCCCTGCCCACCCCGCTCCTAAGCCCTGACAGTGTCCCTGTCCTGCCTAGCCCCCATTGTACCCTGGTTCAAAGGGGAAAATGCTGAGCCCCCTGGCACTTGAAAGGGGTGTCCCACCACCACCGTGGACCAGTCCCAGGTCCACCTAGCCCCTACAAGTTGACTTAGGCATCCAGTGTGGATGCTCTAAGTCGATTTGGCAGGGTCCCCTTTAAGTCGACTTAATTTTTGAGTGTAGACATGCTAAGTCGACTTAAATTAACAAATGTAGACATAGCCTAAGAAACTCTGAATCCATGTCAATGAGTATTTTCAGGTATTAGCCATGGCTGTATTTTTTTGCTATGGGATGCAGGTTATGGGCATGAAGGGAATAACATGGTGAGAGACCAAATTATCACTCCCGCAGAATATAGGAGCTGTTGCTGCACAGCATACCTCAGAACCTTACTACAGAACAATGTCAATGGCTCATGCAATATGATATTGCATCAAAATAGAAGTGGCCATGATTTCTTGCTTATGAAGAGGTAAATTGAAGTATAGTTGTCAGATGCAATTGGAGGTAATACTATATAAAGTGAATTTAATCTACTGCATATTTGTATGGCCTTTGTTTATAAATTGCCTCAGTCAACAGAGCAAAGAAAAAAATAATGTTTCCAGAATTAAGTGGTTCAAATTTTAAATTATTTTGCTTTCCATTTCTATAAAATATGAACACAGGAGAAACTGAACAGACGGATATGACTGTATTCTCTTTTTCCTCTAAAGTTAATGACTATCTTCACTGATGGCTTAACAACATAATGGAAATGGTTGAAAACAATAGAAGGAAGCACAAAGATAGTTGTGCGGGAATGGGGATGCTACTGTGAACATCTGGTAGAAATTCCAGTAGACTCCATTAAAATCTTTGAAGAGTTTCTTTTGGTTCCTGTCTGCCAGGTGTTGGTTTCAGTTGAGAGGCAAGTAGTCCCAATACCTACCACTCTGTTCCAAAACTAACTGGCCAGTTGGAAGCAAGTCAGGAGACTTCTAAATTTTCCAAGGAAAATTCCACTGTGATAGTTAAATGGTCTGGGTACCAGTATTTTGTACTTACAGTGTTCAGAATAGGTATCTACTAGAACAGCTGTCTTGATTTTAAAGGAAAACTATAATATAGTATTCTATAAACTATGCAAGACTTTAATTCCTAAAATATTGTTTTTAAGTAAAATATAGAATGTAGACTTCAGGCAAAAAGCAGCTAAGCACTTATCATTCCCAGTGATCTGCACCTCACTGGATCAGGCCTGAAGGAAGAAGTATAGTTTGATGTTTTCACACATTAATAGCTGCTATTTTGCGATACTGCACAACTGATTTACTTTCATAGCTGCAGAATTGGACTGTATTCTACATATTTCAGGGTCTGACAAATGGCCTAGAACCGTGCTTATTTCTTTATTTTGGCCCCAGTTCAGCAAAGCACTTATGTACATACCTAACTTTAAGAAAATGCTTACATCTGTCCATATCCAACAGAGCACTTGAGCACAAGTTTAACTTCAAATATGCACTCAAGTGTTTACAATTCAGCATATGCTTATCTTCTTTGCTATATTCACTTTTAACATAAATATAAAAAGCTTTTTGACATTGTCTTTGTTTCACCAGTCGCACTATACATGACTAATTCCTCTGCAAACTAGATGACAAAATGACAATCATCTCTGGAATCAAAATGAAGAAATAAATATAAATCTATTCTAGAAAAATGAATATTTTCTAAAATGCTTTCTTATTTTAAACCAGAAAAAAAAATCATATATGGCATAGATACCACAATGGAATTGACCATTGTCAATTAAAATCACATTATTGATTATGGACAATATCTATAAACAGTCTTAAGGAGATAGGAATCGCCATAGTCAGCAAAGCACTTAAAAGGGCAATTCCTCTGTACCCTACATGCTACTCATATAATATGCTCCTAGTAAGAATAGGAATGATCTGCATGGGGCTATGTATACTATCATTGGCTATGTCTACACTTGCAAGTTAGTGCGAATTAAGCTTCCTTAATTCGAACTAACTTAAGCCTTGGTCACACTAATTAAGAGCTCCCTTAATTCGAACTAATAAATTCAATTGCTTAGTTTGAATTAACGGTTAATTTGACCCGTTAATTCAAACTAAGTCAAATGTGGCCATATTAGTTCGAACTAACTTCTTAGTTTGAACTAATTGGCAGATTGACCTTCCTGCAACTGACTAATTCGAACTAAGTAGGTGCCCTACATGGCCACGGCTAGTTCGAACTAGCATTCTAGTGGGGCCAAGCTAGTTCGAATTAAGTTAATTCAAATTAACTAAAATTAGTTCGAATTAGTTAGTTTGAATTAACTAATTCAAACTAGCTTTTGTATATAGACATAGCCATTGATAGGTATGTATTTACAAACCAAAAATGTCAACTCTTCGGACAGACCCTATAATGCCCCATGGTAACTCATCTCTGTAATCCAAAGAGCAATCTCACTGTCATTCCTCCAAAAAACACATGGCCAGTATTTGCCTAGCAAGCTTTTTAGAGTAGCAGGAGTGGAGCTGTTATGCTACATGGGAAGTTTTCAATTTAATTGCACTTTGAATTTATTTGATATGATTGAACTGCAAACCACAGAGTGTTAAATATTTTTATTGCAATATTATCTTGAAACAAACAACAACATTAACAACCCGCTTTAGCTTAGATAAATAGCTCAGGAGCCTATGCTTTTAAAAAGACACTGATGTATCTTAATGGACACCTTAGTTACATAGGTTTTATGTTGGTGAAACTGCTTTTAACTTAGTGAAATTACGCCAGTATAGAACAGGGGTAATGAAGAAGAGAATCATGCCTGAGTGAAGATTCAATCTCTTGGGGGGGGGGGCCGCGCCCCAACAACCTTAGCATCTGACTAAGCTCTACTGAGTTCAGTTCTGCACACATTAATTCTGATTCTTCTGTGCTTTGTACATCACAGAGAAAAATAATAAGTATTCATCTCATCACATCAAAATTTAGCTTTCTTCTATTGAGCTGTGATTGGCCATGCAAGTGAGCAAAGACCTGAACCTGCTGACTTATACATGTGCTTACCTTCTTGGACTGTGAATGCCTCTAAAGAAGTGATTGGGACAACTGGCAGTGTGCAAAAGTTATGTAAGCTCCAAATAAAAAAGAGACAAGTACAGACAGTAGGGGCTCTGTCTTGTTTTGATTTTATGTTTGGTTTCTGTTTTCCTTCTTAAAATAGCATCTGCCAGTAGCCATGTATTTTCATGAACATGTTCTTATGATCATTGCACACAAACAGAAAATCCCAGCACTAAGAGGATCTAAAACTGCTCAGGTGCTAGATGTTTATATGATTACAACAGTGTGGAACTCACAGGTTAGTGGGGTATTTTTCCACTATTGTTTTAATACGACACATCAACAATGTAATCTCTAAGATCTGGATGCAATTAGATTTTCTTCCCTCCATTTTAGTTTTTATTTATTTTGTTACAATAAAGTCATATTGATCACCAGCATTTATATCCAAATTGTTTTATAAACTAATTTATTATATCTCCCAGTATGTGTTATTAATCTTGGGGTCATGGAAGCACTTACCACCATTGTATGAGTACCTCACAGTCTTTAGTATATGCAACCTCACAACACCCCTTGGAGGTAGGGAAGTACTATTATCCTTATTTCACAGTTGAAGAACTTGGGTACAGAGCCTGAAAGTGTAGCAAAGTAACCACAGCGTTGGGAGGTGTTAACTACATGTAAGTGATTTCCCTACTATCATGCTGGATGTCTGTAGCAAAGCAGGGAAATAAACTCATGATTTCTGAATCTCAAACTAGAACTCTAACCACTGGGACATCCCTCCTCTGTAGGAAAGATACAGATTTTTTGAAAAGTAGAGCTTTAAGTGATTTGCTCAGTGCAATTATATGAGTCAGCATCAGATGTGATTTGTTGGCTGCTGACCGATTTCTTTTAATGGAAAGATTCTATCTCTCCCTCATATGGAACATAAAACTCAAAGCTGTTAAAGATCATCAGTTACACAGTCCCACAATTATTCCTGGGGCTTAACTAACTCAAAGAGAGGGTTTGTGCCTGGAAAATCTTGGAGGCTAAACTAAACAGAACAGAGGGGAAAAAAACCTGATGAGAAGGAGGAATAGAAAAAAATCAAGGGGATAAACAAAACTACTCCCAAGAGGACATTACTTACAAACAATTCAGATTATATAGTTTCTTTTTCATGTAGCTTTATAAAAGATATATGCTCAGAAATGAGACAAAGGAGGCATGAGGAGGAGATAGTGCTAGAGCCGAGGTTACTGACGGGAAGTATTTAAGTAAAGGCACATTTTAAGGTTTTTAGTTATAGACTAGTAAAGAGAGTTGCTAGTTTTTGGATGAAATACCCCAAGTGAGCTGGCCATAAAATTCACACACTTTCAAAATACAAGTGGCTGAGGTACACAGCTTATTCTCATTGCTCTGACTAAATATTGGACCAGTTTTCAAAAACTAATGCTGTCTTTTGAATAAAAGAGGGAGGAGGGAAGCAATCTTCTTTAACCACTTATTGTTTAGAAAAGGCTGTAGACAGTCCTATCAGTAATTGACACCATCAGTATATTGTTACAGAATCTAAGAGAATTCATTACATTACACAAACATATCTATACTCAGATACCAACTATTTCAGTGTGTTGATCTGGAAGAACATTTTGTTACTTGCATGCAAAGAGAGCTGATCTATCAATTCTGCACCTTCACATTCTCATACCTAGTGCATTCCTAAAACGACAATACCCACCTGGGGAAGTGAAGAAACAGATTGACAGAGTGAGAGAAGTACTCAGAAGTCACTTTTTACAGGACAGGTCCAATAAGGAAAATAGAATGCCACTGGCCATCACCTACATATCCCAACTAAAACCTCTCCAACACATTATCAAGGATCTACAACCTATCCTGGAAGACAGTCCCTCATTCTCAGACCCCAGATAGCAGACCAGTTCTCACTTATGACAGCCCCCCCCCCCCCTTTCCCATCCACACACCTAAAGCAAATATTCACCAGCAAATATACTCCATATAACAGAAACACTAACCCAGGTACCTATCCCTGCAACAAACCCTGTTGCCAACTCTGCCCACATATCTACTCAAGTGACATCATGAGAAGTCCTAACCACATCAGCCACACCATGAGGAGCTCATTCACCTGCACATCTGTTAATGTGATATATGCCATCATGTGCCAGCAATGTCCCTCTGCCATGTACATAGCCAAACCAGATTGTCTCTATGAAGAAGAATCAATGGATACAAATCAGAAATCAAGAGGTGCATCTACACTGGCAAGTTAGGTCGACTTAACGATGCTTAAGTCGACCTAAACAAAGCCGCATCCACACTGGGCTTTTCTTAAGTTGACTTAAGCATTTCCATAAGTTGACTTAAGGAAGGCTTGAGTCGACTTAACACCTCCTTTTAGGTCAACTTAAGCCTTAAGTTGACTCCTTAAGTTGATTTAAGGCCAGTGTAGATGGGGATTAATGTTAAATTGACTTTATTAAGTCAACTTAAAGCCAATATAATGGCTACCTCTGCTGTTAAGTCGACTTAATAAAGTCGACTTTATGTCAACTTAAAGTTGACCTTGTTAAGTCGACTTAACAAAATTGACTTAACTTTGTAAGTGTAGACATAGCCAAGAACATTAGCATTCAAAAACCAGTAACAGAGCACTTCAGTCTCCCTGGACCCTCAGGCTATGTCTACACTTGCTAAAATTAGTTCGAATTCATGGCACTTGCTTAGTTCAAATTAGCGATCCCCATTCATTTCAATGGCCGGTTAGTTAGAACTAAGAAATTAGTTTGAATTAACATGGCCACATTGGCTAATTCGAACTAGTTAGTTCGAATTAAAGCCTTACTTGTAACTTATTAGTTAGTTAAGGAAGCCCTTAATTTGAACTAACTAAAGCCTAGTGTAGCCATGGCTTTAGTTAGTTCGAATTAAGCTTCCTTAATTCGAACTAACTTGCCAGTGTAGACATAGCCTCAGTAACAGACTTGGAAGTTGCCATGTTTCAACAAAAAGCCTTCCAAAACATACTTCAGTGTAAAACTGCAGAGCTGTAACTCATGTGCAAACTTAACATTATGAGACTAGGTCTGGGTAGAGACTGAGAATGGCTAGCTCACTAAAAAAAAAATGTTCCCTCTTTTGGCAATTTATACCTTCTCATCAATTGTTTTGAATGGGCCTCTTCCACCCTGATTGAACTGACTTTGGTAGCACTTGCTCTCCTCATAAATTGTAACTCAACCTTGCATGCATAGATATATATAACAAACTGAAGTTTCCACTTCATGCATCTGATGAAGTGAGTTTCAGCCCACGAAAGCTTACACCCCCAATACTTATTAATCTGCAAGGTACCACAGGCGTCCACGTCATTTGCTATATAGTCTAAATGTATATTAATAGAATATTTTGCATTCTATTTCATGATAATGCCAAATCGCTAGTAAACACCTCATGAGAAATAGGTACTATATATATGCATGGAACACATATCTGGAATATATGTCATTTATTTCTTTAAATCTAAGTAGGCTATTTGCCTACTATATTTCCATTGCAAAATATACATCATATTTGTTAGTCTGAAAGAGCTGCAGTATCTGCCTAGAACCAGTATGTGTTCATCTTCTTACTAACAAATATGGCAGAAAACAGTTTAAAAAAATGATGATTAAATACTGATTAATTATACAGAGGATTTCAATCAGAATGAGTCACAGCTCTTCACAGAATGAGTCACAGTTATCGAGTTGCTGCTTTAAAACTGAGTTTTCTTAATTTGCACCAACAAAGATTTCCTCATAACGTTTCAGTTCATAACTGTGTCTGACCCAACTTTCTACATATTTTCGGATCAGCTTTTTTGTTGATTGGAAAAATCAAGTCACCAACTAGTCCTTTACAACTTATCTGTCACACAATTGGCATCAATGTTTTTGGTTTTGTTTCGTTAAACATCTGTTGGGCATGTCTAGTATTCATGTGCAAATTACGTTTCCTTTGAATCACAATCATCTAAGATTATGTAATTAAAAATTATTTAAATTCAACATAAGAGGTATTTCACTGTGCTGAAAAAGAGTAATCACATTCAGTCTACTTATGCCATTCTTCTCAAAAGCAGTTTCATAGCTTATAAAATGCATTTGTGATTCTATTAATAAGCTACCAAAATTGTTAACACTTTTGCTAACACATTTTCTAGAAACTAACTTCAACTGCTATTCATATTTTTCTAGTGAGGGTCACTCAGTTAAGACGTAGGATGGTCCTAGAGCCTTATCCAATAAGTGTACCATCTTCTTTCTGTTTCAAAATTACCCCAGAACATTAACTGATTCATTGGTCAACCATAATTTGAGAACAAATTTTGGCCTATGACTTGTTAACAAAATTTGAATATTTTCTATTCATGCCATGTAATTTGTCACCTAATTATAGAGTTTTATTACTGATCCTTAACTAATCCCATGCATGAACCCTAAAAGTGACCATGGCCAGCTAACCCTTTCATAAAATGCACTTTTTCTCCTGTCCTAGGTGTTAAGTGAAATATAACTTTTAAATAACGTTAAACTGTGACAGCTAGTGTGATTTCTAGACAACTCATTTCCCTAGTGTAGACATAGCTTGAAGCATTTTCAGGGGCTTCCCTTTAATCACAGTGAGTCCTTTGCTATATGCACTTGATGTCTCATGGGAACTCTGAAATTTCCTTATGTGGACATACTCTAATTTCTGTCAAAGTCAAATATAATTTCACTTTGTCTCCTTCATGTAAAAGTGTTTTTTTTTTTTACTCTACTGCCATCTAAGATTTTTTTTGGTTCTTAAACATGGTTTTAAATATTCTCCAGTTCTACATTAATAAAGGAAATCTGGGAGATATTGGTCTAATTTCAGATGCGCTCTGAACACAGCAATGAATAAAAGTTGTTCTTTGTGACTAAACCATACAAATTTACAGTGATCTTCTGGGAAAAAAAGAGACTTGCTGCCTTCAGATTGTATTTTGAATACAAAGATATATTTTATTTAGCAAGGTTCTGACCAGGTCAGCTAAATGCTCATAGGTAGAGCATAGAGTTCCTAGAAAAATATTAACAATTGTACTGAAAAGAACAGAGCTCACTCACAGTTCTTCCCCTTCTAATGTGAAGAAAGGATGTATTGTAAAATGTTAGGCACAAGCACAATTGTTAGGTTTTCAATAATGACACATTAAAATTAGTCTAAGACTAAGGTTTTTTTATATATTTAAAATGAAATTGTTCTCATTGGGTGCCTCTCCAAAAGAGCCTCACCTCCCCCTGGACCTAACCAGTCGACTTAGAGAGTCTAGTGAAGACTCTCTAAATCGACTTAGTAAGGCCTGCTTTAAGTCGACTTAAGAGTCCTGTGTGTAAAGTTGACCTAAATTCTTAAGTGTAGACATAGCCATTGTGAGCAAGACTTTATATTTTACTAACTTGCTTATTTCTGCTGCCTGTTTGTGAGGTTCCTGAGAAATACAAGATTAAGAGAAAGAAATAATGCTGATATTGAAAGCTGTGGTAACAGTCTGAATAGTGCAAAAATGGAAACAGAATGTCAACATTTGATCAGCAACTATCAACTGTCTGGCTGTGTGTTTTTTAATTCATGCTCAAAAATTGACACAATATAATGAAAAAGTGGAATGTTGGTGTGACAGATATGGCAGTTTCTTGCAATATATTTGAAAAACCTTACTGAAACAAATGTATGTAGCTTTAAGAACATAATGGCCATACCTAGTTCAGACCAATGGTCCATCTAGCCCAGTATGCCGTCTTCCAACAGTGGTTAATGGCAGGTGCTTCAGAGGGAATGAACATAACTGGTAATCATCAAGTGTTCCACTCAATCACCCCTTCCCTGCTTCTGGTAAAAGAGTAATCCCAGGTGGTTACTTATCTCTTAAGTAATGTTCAAGAAGTGTTGCTCATGTCCATTCCACATCAGGTTTGCACACACTGCATGCACCATCTGCCAGCAAGTTCTCCTCAGAGTACCTGCAGGATTGGCTGTGGAGCCTTCTAAAGTTGCACCTTCATAGTGCTGTACATAGGACTCTGTTGGCCCTTTCTGTCCTCAGTTTCTTCTTGCTGGACAATTCCAACAGTGGGGTAGGTGGGTGGATTTTGGAATGGACATGAGCAACATCTCGAAGAACACCAGTTACAGGTAAGTAATGGTACCATCAGGGACAACTATTTTTATGTTTCTAAATCCCCAGGCATCATCCTTTATGGGTGAAGAAACGTGCCTCTTACCTTCTGGTATTTCCAGACTGCACAGTTCCCTGTCTACACTGTGAATTCCCTAACAAAAGTGTGACTGCTTAGACAGGCCTCTTTGCCTTCCTACCTTAAAGGCTATAAACAGCATAATTCCCACTGATAATTTACCACACAGATTCTTCTAAGCAAAGAGAGAAAATATTAAAAATATTTTTTTAAAACCTTACATGTATGCTAATAAGCTTACCAGGGACCACTGAAATTCCTTCATAGGCTCTGACAAGTGTACAATCCTCATCCCCAAGAGGTTTTTCTGTGGTTACAAATGCATTGCTACCTTGGCTCAGAACAAGCACACTTTTAAAAAGTTTGGTATCTCCTTTCCTTTATATGGTTTGGATCTTTGATCCTTAGAGATGATGAACAGGTAAGTCAGAAAATGGGTTTCTCCTCAAACCACAGTTTCAAAAGGTTAGGTCCATTTGTGGGGGAATTTGCATTCCTTCCCCACAGGTATTGCCTAGGTACAAGGTGGTAGTCATGGGTGGGCCCAGGCCCACCCACTTGGAAATCAGGTTTGTCACCCCAACACCCGGTGGCAGCGCGAACTTTGCTGCCTCTGCTCCACTTGCAGCCACTGGCTGCTGGCTGGCCTTGCAGTGGCCTGATCTCGCTGCCTCTCCCCCTCCCCAGGAGAGCTCCAGTTGTTACCTAGCAACTGGAGCATCTCAGGCAGCTTCCAGTCACATAAGCAGAAGCTACCTATGGGCAAGCACATCCTGCAGACTCAGGGGCCCATCCAGATAATGGGAGCTGGCTATGTCCCTGCCTAGGATACCCACTTAACTTTAAAAGTTCATCTTATTTCTAATAGTCCTTTGAAGGTCACAATACTTCATAGGGGTTTACATTAGTCAGGTCTCCTCTCTAGAGATGTTTCTTACAATCCCACACCAATACATAACTGTTTGCTTTTTTAATAGAATGTACTCCTAAAATACTTTGACTTAATTCAATAAGGTTTAACTTAATTTAGTAAAGATTGCTCAGGATATTGCAGGAAATTGCCATATCTGTTAAAGCTCTACTGGAATTTAATATTGGGACAGGAACAAATGATGGGAAATTTTGGATCTGAAACAGAATCCCAAATCTGTGGTTTGAGGTTTGAGCTAATCTTTAGTTTTATATTTTACTTCTGTATGAGGTGGGATAGTGTAGTGTTAGACACTTGCTATCCCTTCTTAGTAACTGGATTATCTAAGCTCTCAGTGAAAAATATAAATACATTATTGTTAAAAAGGGAACAGTCCTACAGTGAATCAAATATTAACCATAGAGTGTTGTCTTTCTGAAGGATTGTCTGCACTCACACGTTGCAATGGTTTAACTAAAGGTGTGATGTTACACTAGCTCATTTAAAGGGGCACGACTGTGTATGTAGACCAGACCTAAGTATGCAGAGCTTGGAGAGAAATCATACCGCTGAAAAACATGGTCTTTTCTTGCATCTCAATGGGGACTCTGAATCCTAACTATAATGATTTAAATTATGTCAGCTATTTCACGGCTGATCACTTCAGCAGAAACAACGAGCTGTGCTGGGAGTGTGAGAAAGGTCTGGAATTGTGGGCAAAAACTGGATAGAGTATCACCACATGTATTCCCCTACTTAGAACCTAATGGTTTAATTCAGATCCAACAGTTCATTTTTTATAAGTTCAAGGACATTTGGATCAAAGGATTTTATTTTTTTCCAAGTGATCTCTGTAAAAGATTAATTCATGCCTTGCATCACTTTTATTTTCTTTAATGGTGAGAAACATATGGGAGTGAGAGCAAAAAAAGACTAGGCTATAGGGGGAAAAGAGATTCCCAAACACTTATTTTCACACTAAAAATCTCTTTTCACCATCCAGGAGGACAAATAATAAATAAATAATATATAAATAAGAAATAGTCCTTTAATTTCCAGCTTGCTGAGCAAACTATTTAAATCTAATTGGAACATTTTAAATCTGATGACAATATTGTAAAAGGTGTGTCACCTGCTTTCTAGCTGAGAGCAGTTTAGAGCTCTGAGCTCCTGTGTAACTCACCTGGTGAAGCTGCTGTCTATGGACCACATCTTTCAGTCTTAGATGTAAGAATGTACTGCATGCCCACACTGAAAGGAGAGGTACTACAGCAAATGGTTAAGGGCCTCCTCTAACTGATTTACTCAAGCAAAACAAAGACATCTCTCTTTCTTTGAAGCTGGAAGGAATTATTTCAATTATCCTTGGATCTATTCTTTGGTCAAAGCAGCAGCATTCTAGCAGAGCCAGAATTTGATGCTCTTGAATGCTACATTACCAGACAATATTCATCTTTAGCTCCATTGGCAGCCCCTTGGCTTGGAAATAACATTAGACTTTTTTTTAATTCTTACTCCTGACACTTCAAACACTGTACGATTTTCCTACCGTTTTAATTACTGCAGTCTTTTATTGAGATGTCATTTGACTTCCATGTTATTATGAGATAAGAGTCATAATTTGTAAACAGTGTAAAATGCAACCCCGAAGATAGTTTCACCTATCAGTAATATCTAAGACCTACATCACTGAAGATTATACAAAGCTCACATCTATACTGCAAATAGCACATCCTGATGTGGATTGTGCTGATAAAGATCCTAAACAGCAATGCAATATGGTGCCTGATCTAGAAAGAGTCCTCAGTTACAATACACTTAGGCTATGTCTACACTCGCAAGTTAGTTCGAATTAAGGAAGCTTAATTCGAACTAACTAAAGCCATGGCTACACTAGGCTTTCATTAGTTCAAATTAAGGGCTTCCTTAATTCAAACTAATAAATTCGATTATACCTTTCGAACTAATGCTTAATTTGAACTAGTAAGTTCGAATTAAGTCAATGTGGCCATGTTATTTCAAACTAACTGCTTAGTTCGAACGAACTTAATGCAACTGACTAATTTGAACTAAGCAAGTGCCATCCATGGCACTTGCTTAGTTTGAACTAAAATTCCAGTGGGGCCATGCTAGTTCAAATTAAGTTAATTCGAACTAACTAAAATTAGTTCAAATTAGTTAGTTAGAATTAACTAATTTGAACTACCTTTGGTAAGTGTAGACATAGCCTTAAAAGGAAAGGGGAAGTAATTTTCTTTGCATAAACATGTGCATGCATGCACAGGTCTGTAATATAAATCTGTGGGCCAGATCTGTAAAGGTACTAGGTGCCTAAAGATGCACATAGATGCACAATGAGATTTTCCAAAGCTCTTAGGTGTCTAACTCCAATTGAAATCAATTAGAGTTAAGTCTAGGTTAAATCTGATCTAACTATAGTTTGGCCAGATATTTGTAGTTTCATTGGCTTTCATTAGGAAGCCTGGGTGTAATTATATGGCTTTAAGTGAGTTTTATTTGATTCATAGATTATATAAAGCCAGAAGGGACCATTACTATCAACTAGTCCAGATCTTTTTTTTCTGCCGGTATGCACCAGTACTGTGTACCAGCACCTATTTTTCCCTGGCCAGCCCCACTGCCCAGCTGGGGCCCAGGTCAGCAGGGCAAGGAAAGTAGCAGGTTTCCTTTCCCCTGCTGACCCTGGCCCCCATCTGGGCAGTGGGGCCAACAGGGGCCAGGAGCAGCGGCTGCAGGCCAGAATCCAGCCCACCAGGGACTGGAATCCAGCCCATGGTCACCTGGGAGCTGCGGTCAGGCTGCAGCTTTTTCAAATCTCCCACCCTGAGCGTGTTCAGATGCGTGGCTCAGGGCGGGAGCAGCCTGGCCAGGGCGTGACTCTGGCCACCCCTGCAGCTCTGGCCAGGTAAGGAGGGAAGGGGCCAGGAGGGTCAGAGAACTGGTGGCGGAGGGAGCAGAGGCTGGAGGTGGGGCTGAGAGGAGTGGGGAAGGGACCCAGGGGAGCGAGAGGAGTGAGGAACCAGTGGGAGGTGGGGAAGGAGCTGGCGGCGGGGATGAGAGGAGCGGGGAAGAGGCCCAGGGAGTGGCAGGGTGGAAAGGCGGGGCCTGGGAAGGCCGCTGGGGGACAGCAGTGGTGCAGGTTCCTGACAACCCCCCCCCCCTTACTCTCCCCTCTCTGCTCTCCCCTCGCTCCTGCCAGCATACTGGCACTTTTTTAGAAAAAAAGCACTGAACTAGTCTGACATACTGCACAACACAGCTCCCTTATAGAATTTTCTTGAATTAATTTCTTTTTGAATCAGAGTACATCTTTTAGAAAAACATCCAATCTTGATTTAAAAGTGCCCAGAGATGGAAAATCCACCATGCCCTTCAATAAGTTGTTCAAGTAGCTAACAAGCTTCACAGCTAAAAAATTTCACTATATTTTGCATTAGAATTTACTTAGCTTTAACTTACAGCCATTGGATTTTCTTGTACCTTTGTCTGGAAGTTTATCAAATTTTGGTTCCTTGTAGGTATTTATAGGCTATGTTTAGGGCACCATCAATCTTATCTTGGATAAGCTAAGTAAATTGAATTGCTTGAGTTTCCTCACTATAAGCCTTAGTCATTGGGCACCCAAAAAAACCTAAATCATTCACAACAAAATCTCCATATATGCTCCCCGAGAGTTTCCACTGGGCAAGGCCAAGTGAATTTTGACCACAGGAGACCCCCTAATGGAAAACGTATAAAGCGCAGGATGGAGGCTGCATAGGAGATGGAATTAGTTGACCTATATGTACTTTTAGGACTCTGATTGTTGCTTGCAGGGTTCCTTAAGGGAGGATAGATTGCAAATGTTTTTGTCAGTGCAACAATTGCCAATCTGTCTTGTTTTCCCCAAGGTCTTCCTTCCAGAAAGAAACTGTACACAACTAAGTGAAACTGTTCCCAAGATAATACATGAGCAAGAACATTTGAGCTGCACTTTACAGTTTGTGCCCCCCATTCTCCCAGGATAGAACTACCACCACTCTAAGTCTTTTGATGGGGAGCAATGAGGTGTGAGTTTCACCAGGGATGATCTTGGCACAGAGTTTATACTGCATAGATCCCAGAGTAATTGGAAGCTGCCATGTGAAATCACTGGCAACCTTAGGATGAAGAGCCAACTGAAGAGGAGTCACTATATTAAAAAAACCAAAACCCAAAACCTCATTCTAGTCTATAAACTGTTCCATAACCCCTGATTTATTGGCAACAAAATGATACAATCTAGCCAAGATTATTCACTGTTTCAAAGGGAACTGCAGCTCAAACAAAGGTCAGCCACTCTCAATACTACAATCATCAGATGCCATCTGTCTGTGGAAGAAAACTAGCAGGAAAAATATCTGGTACCATCTTTGGAAAATAGTGAACGCCCTCTCTCTCTCTCTCTCTCTCTCTCTCTCTCTGTACACAATGGCCCACATATGATCACATAGCATATAGGTTAATAAATAATAATAGTAATAATAGGTTAATAATCACATAGATTAATAAAATATGGACTTCTAATAAT
The DNA here is from genome assembly GCA_007922175.1 of Pelusios castaneus. Classification (NCBI taxonomy): domain Eukaryota; kingdom Metazoa; phylum Chordata; order Testudines; family Pelomedusidae; genus Pelusios; species Pelusios castaneus. Next base: position 521,207 of record ML685870.1, on the reverse strand, counting down.
AATCACATGCCAATTTGTCATCTGCCTATTAAAGCTGCCTCTTATCAAATTTATTATCAGAAAATGATATGCACTAGCCTCATAGTATTACATGCTAAATTGAAAGAACAATTTGGCAATTCTGGGAAGCAACGAAAACAGTTTCTCAATTTATTAACATTCCAAAGGACACTGAAGATGCAGAAGTACTAAATATAACCTCCAATAAGTACATCGTTTTTATAGTCTAGCTGTAAAGAAGTATTCAGAATGGGTCTTGTGTTTAAGCTGTCAGGTTCAAAGTGCCCTACTCCATTTGTTTGATCATGTAAACAATGTAAGGATATTTACATGTCACCACTGAATGGCCAGGAAGACAGCTACTAATCACAATGTATAAATATGGGTTTGTATTAAATCCTCATGTGGAAAAGAGCTGCAAAATTTAATAAGGATAAAGCAAGTAGGATTCTCTAAGAACTCCTCTAAAAACATATATAATTTAATAGAGGATTCTATCCCTTCTATAGGTCTTTTAAAATATCCTTATAATGAATATAATCCTCTATTAAGTCTATAGGATGATTTACACAACCTATAGAAAGATTATCTTTTCTGATTAAATTCTACAGGATTTGTTTAAAAGAGATGGATTCTGATTTGGATCTCAGATTGGGTTCTGTGAATTCCCAGGAGAACTCCTGAATTTCTTCTTCCCCAAAACTGGTGACCCTATTAACAATCTTTAAAAAAAAAATCTAATTAAGGGAATGCATAAAAGAGTTCTCTCTACTCTCAGAAAGGAGCTGGAAGGATGTGCCTCAAAAGCTTACAGTACCTACATTCTGGTGTAGTGAGGCAGAATGGTGTCCCTCCAAACTCGACAGGAAGGAATGATTACAGTCCTTTTGGTGGGCTCAACTAATCTCACCCCACCCCTTCACAGGAAGGGTGGGAGGAGAGGAGGATAAGAAATATAAGAGTTATAAGAGCTCAGCTGTGGGAAGACCACAATGGAGGCATATGTCCCTGCTAGCGTGTCAAGCCCTCAGCAAGGCCCAGGACCATCCATAGAGCAGACTGGTGCTCTACTGGCCAGGGAGACAGAGGGGCCTGGGGAGATACTGGAGAAAGTGCTGCCCAATTGCGAGCCAGAGGCTGGTGACCCAGAGTGATGCCAGCTGAGTTGGGTAGAAGAAGCCCAGGGAAACTGAAAGTTGGTCCAGCTGTGCTGCTGTGATGTGAGGCAGTGAACTTGTGTTTCCCCCCTGATCCAGGAGTGGGGCTGCCCACCCCTGGGCTGAGACCTGGTTGCATAGGATAGACTAGGTCCCCTTACCCCCGTTGCTGCCCCACACCTAGGGCCGGCTGCATGCTCACCCTATGCCAGATGACCTGTACAAAGCTGTTTGGTCTGCTTTGCTCCACCAGAAGGCCAGAGCTCAGATTGTTATTGCTTACCCCAGCCAGGAGGCTGAGGGCTATAGCCTTTTGTCTGCTCTGCACCACCCAGGGTCAGAGCCCAGGCTATTGTCACTTACTATAGTGATGCAGAATGGCCTCCCTCTGGACTCAAGAGGGAGGAACCATTGTAACCACGAATAGGAGCTCTATATAACTTGAGCTGATTTTCTTTCCCCCCCCTTGATTTTAATTTTTTGTCAAATATAAAAGTAAAACAGGATCAGTAATTCTAGGCTTCACTAATTTTTATGCCTAGTAAAGAATTTATACATGAAAAAAAAAAAAACCCTGGATTTTTTTCCCCCCACCAACCTTGAAGCCTTTGGCCTTGATTAAGCAAGGTATTCAAGCAGGTTTCTCATTTTTTATGCCCATGGTTAGCTCTACTGAAAACAATGGGACTACTCATGTAGTCAGGACTAAGCCTATGTTTAAGCACACTGCTGAATCGGGACCCCAAGGAGTGTCTCTGTCCAGTTGTTCTGACCTCAGGCCACCCACAAATTTCTGAAGGAATAAGGCACTGACAGTGGTCAATGGGCAATCGTGCACAACTTCTGTTATATACAAGACCTACACTCTGTGTGCACACTGTATTATTGTAGCCCTTTCAGTCCCAGGATATTAGAGAGAGATGACTTGAAGAAGAGCTTTGTGTAAGTTTGAAAGCTTGTCTCTCACCAACAGAAGTTGTCTGTGATGAGGTGCCCAATCCACAGGACTGGAAAAAGGTTAAGGTGGCCAGGCAGGCTTATTAACTCTACAGGCTGCACCTGGAAGAAAAGCACAACAGACAGAGGCTGCTCTCAGAAAGGCAGCAGTCACTTCTGAGGAGAGGTTAATATTAGTTATAGATATAGATATATAGATAGTTATAGGGAAAGATAGGATAAGGATCCTGGAAGCCAAATTTAGACTGCTAAGTAAGATTAAAAAATCCCAGACCTTCATGGTAACATTCCAGTTCTGCATGGAGGGCCAGTTAGGCAGGCAGATTGCAGGGTGAGATAATGGTGTTCAAAGGAAGGATTTAGGTCTGTTAGGAACTGGGGGACTTTTTGGGAAGGAGAAGCCTATACAGGAAGGAAGGGCTCACCTAAATGAAAACAGAACCAGATTGCTAGCATGTAAAATTAAAAAGGTCATAGAGTATTTAAACTCAGGGCTAAGGGAAAGCCCACAGTTAAAGATGAGCATATGGTTCAGAGAGACATCCTTTTGGAAAGGATTTGTTCAAGAAGATACTCTATATCTTAGTAAACAGGAGACAATAGAAATTGATAATGTACAAGTAGGAACTGAAGAGAAACATACAAACGAAAAAAGAGTCCCATTCAATTACATCATATGAAGGCAGACAATAAATATGAAAAATTTTTATAAGTGCTTATATACTAATGCTAGAAGCCTAAATGTTAAGATGGGTGGACTTGAGTGACTGACATTTAATGACTATATTGATAAAGATATAACAGAGAATTGGTAGAATGATGAAAATTAATCAGAGAAGATAATACCAGATGAAAAAAAATGTCAGAATGATAAAGTAGGTTATGCTGGTGAGGAAGTGGAACCGTAGGTGAAAAAATATATAATAAAACCTTAAATGAATCAATCTGTATCATAACATCTCTTCAGGCAGAAATTCCATATTCTTAAATAATAAGAGTAAAGCAGCAGGAATATGCTACCAGCTACCTCACCAGCTGGTGACAGCAATTGTAAAATACTCAGAGAGATTGTAGAGGCTACCAAAACTGAAAATTCAGTAATAACAAGGGATTGCAACTACCCCCATATTGACTGGGTACTTGTCACCATAGGATGGGGTGATGAACTGAAAATTCTAGATATCATTAAGATTGCTTTTCGGAGCAACTAGTCTTGGAACCTCCATGGAGGTAGGCAATTTTTTATTTAGTCCCAACTGAAGTACAGGATCTGGTCCAAGAGATGAACACAGGTGAACTGATTGATAATAGCAACCATAATACGATAGCAGTATTTAAATCCAAAAAGTGGAACTACACAAAAACTGAGGAAGGTATATAAATGGAAATTAAAAAGAACAATCATAAGAATGAAATGCCTGTAAACAGTGTGGAAACTATTTTAAATCATCATAATAGACACTCAAATTAAGGGATACCCCAAATAAAAAAATGACAGTTAAAGGACCAGAAAAACGCCACTGTGACTAAACAGTAAAAGAAGCTGCTGGAAGCAAAAAGACATCCTTTAAAAACTGGAAGTCATGTCCTACTGAGGAAAATAGAAAGGACCATACATTCTTGCAAGTCAAATGTAACAGTATAATTAGGCAGGCCAAAACTGAATTTGAAGAGAAACTAGCAAGAGACAAAAAATATTTTTAAATATATCAGAAGAAGGAAGCCTGCCAAACACTCAGTGGGTCCAAAAGACAAAACAAGGTGCTAAGAATCACTCAGGGATGACAAGTTCATTGCAGAGAAGCTACATGAATTCTTTGCATTTATCTTCACTGCAGAAGATGCAAGAGAGATTCATGGACCTGAGCCATTCATTTTAGGGGACAACTTTAAGGAAGGTTTGTGACTACTGATAAATTAAACAATGCTAAGTCACCAGGACCAAATGGTACTCACCCAAGAGTTCTGGAAGGAACTCAAATACAGAGTTGCAAAACTATTAACTGTGGTACACAACCAATTGCTTAAATCAGCTTCTGTACCATATGACTAAAGGATAGCTAATGTAATGCCAATTTTTAAAAAATGGTCCCAGAGCAATCCTGGCAATTACAATCTGGTAAACCTAATTTCACTATCAGGCAAATTGGTTGAAACTATACTAAAGAACAGAATTATCAGACAGATACATAAACATATGTTGGGGAAGAGTAAAACAAAACTTTTGTAAATGGAAATCATTCCCTGGCAAGCATGTGGACAAGGGTGATCTTGTTCATAAAGAGTACTTGCACTTTCAAAAACCCTTCACAAGAATACACATGAAAGCCTTTTAAAGTAAAGTAACCAGTCATTGGGTAAGAGAGAAGGACATCTTATGAATCAGTAATAGGAATATAGAAAATAAAATATAAGGGAATAAAGGGCAGGACTAAAGGGTCTGTTTTTATAGTGGAGGGAGTAAACAGCAATGTCCACCATAGATCTATACTGGGACCTGTGCTGTTCAACATATTTATAAATGATCTGCAAAAAGGGGTAAACAGTGAAGTAGCAAAGGTTGCAGAACATAAAAAATTACTCAAGATATTTAAGTCCAAAGCTGACTGTGAAGAGTGAAAAAGGGATCTCACTAAACTGGCTGACAAAGTGTCAAATGAAATTCAGCACTGATAAGTGCAAAGTAATTCACACTGGAAAACATAGTCCCAACTATACTTACAAACTGATGGGGTCTAAATCAGCTGTTACTGCACAAGAAAGATCTTGGAGTAATCATGGATGCTTCTCTGAAAACATCTGGTCAATGTGCAGTAGCAGTCAAAATGCCAACAGACTATTAGGAAAGGAATAGATAACAAGACAAAAAATATCACAATACAAGTCTGTGGTAACCCACACCTTGAATATTCTATGCAGTTCTGGTTGCACAATCTCAAGAAAAAAGATATTTTAGAATTTGAAAAAAAGTACAGAGCAGACCAACAAAAATTACTAGGTGTATAGAATAGCTTGCATATAAGGAGAGACTAAAAAGAGTGGAACTGTTCATTTTAGAAAAGAAGAAGGAAGGACATGATGGAGGTCTAAAAAAAATTATGAATGGTGTGGAGAAAGTGACTAGAGAAGTGCTATTTACCCTTTCACATAACACAAGAACCAGGGCTCACCCCATGAAATTAATAAACTGGAGGTTTGAAAACAAACAAAAAGAAGTATATCTTCACGCAATGCACTGTCAACCTATGGAACTTATTGCTGCGGGATGTTGTGATGGCCAAAAGTTATACAGGTTACATGGGTTTAAAAAAGAATTAGATAAACTCAGGGAGAACAGGTCCACCAATGGCTATTAGCCAAGATAGTCAGGAATGCCACCCCATATTCTAGGTGTCCCTAGACCTTTGACTGGTGACAGCTGAGACCATATGACAGGGGATGGATCACTCAGTTGCTCAGTTACTCTGTTCTGTTCATTCTTTCTGAAGCATCTGGTACTGGTCACTGTCAGAAGACAGTATACAGGGCTAGATGGACCATTGGTCTGAGTTAGTCTGGCCATCCTCGTGTTCTTATTCATATGGCCTCATGGGGAAAAAAAAAGGAAAACCATACTTTGCACAAGCCTTACATTGGTGGGCCTGATCCAAAGCCCACTGAAACAACAGTTTGCGTTTCTACTCCCTTCAATGGACATTGGATCAGGTCCCAATGTCCCACTAATTTTTAGCATAAAAGTGTTTTACATAACTGAAATGCCACAGATCAAAAAAAAATGCAACTGCTTGATAGTTCCATATACAAAGTTGCTATTTTTTTTATTTTTGTTCAGCTAGGATCTAGGGCACCTGGGGCATTGGATAGCCAATCATTTAGAAATAAAATTAGTTACAGATGATATATCCAGGTATGTCAAATACTTGTAAGGAGGTTTATTTATTTATTTTCATTCTTTGAGCCATATATGTTGTGCATTCATTTACTGCCCAATCAATCATTATTTATACACCCAGAACTCCCACCTAAGTTAACAAAAAGAATCACTTGACATTACAAATATTTCAGATAGTGAAGCTAATGGGACATACAAAAACCACAAAATTATTGAAGGCAGATTTCATCTCACAGCCCACAAACTACCACAGCAAAATGTGGTGTGGAAAGTACTAGGTGGCATTGTGTACTATGAGAAGAAAGAGGCATTAAGAATAAATTTGTTTCATGTCTTACGTAGCCTTACGGGAGAGCAGAAAGGGAATGGAATTCAACACAAGATTCAAATGCATTTGTTGCTATCTTTTATATTTACCACTAATTCAAGACCTGACATTGTTATGGGCCATATAAGAATAAATATTCACATAGTAGCTTTGATTCCATCATGGTTGGAATACAGAATGAAAATATTATCATAAAAAAGAGATCCCATCAGAGACGACTTTATTTGAAAATATTCTGAGAAATCTTTAAAAGGAATGGCATTTCATTTGTTACAAAACCCCCAAATTTAAGATACCTTTAAATTATTCTAAACAGCTGGGAATGATCTCAGACATTGACCTACCTCTTTTTGAAGTAGTTCTAATATGGCCAAATTAAGAAAGAAGAGACTGCTACTGGTAGCCACATTTAACTAACATTTCTCCCACGGGTGTGCCGGCTCCTTTGTTTTTGTTGGTACACAAACTACAAAATTAAAAAGCAACTCCCTTAATAAAACTTTGGAACAGATAAATTACTGATGGAATCCTACTTCTACTGATGTCACTTGCAAAACTCTCCAAGTCTTCATTCAGGCCAAAAGTTCATCCTACACATCTACATAGTTTCAGTGATGCGCCTTTTCAAAGATTATGTGGGGGGAAAAAATGTTGGAGACTGTTTACAAAGAAAATTAAGTTCATCTGAAAATTTAACTTGTTTACTTACTTTAAGGTAATTTTTATCACTTTAGGATAGATATTCTGAACAGAAACAATAGTCAAATTTCAATAAAATCAGAAATATTAAAATGTTTAGACGTAAACTAAATTAATTGCTGATTGCGTCAGGTTTTATACATGTAACATTAAAGCTCAATAGGAACACACTTTTTTCATATTTTATTTGACAGAAATCAGATGAGAAAGACTAATGAAAGTCAATCATAATGCTAATTCCAGTAAGTGCAGCACTTATTAGTAATTAGGTATAAGGTAAACTGATTATAACTGAACAAAATATGTCAAGAGACCACCAAAATGAAAATAGGAACTGCCAATATGCCTTCTTTAGGGAATATCATAGTGAATACTGCATTTGCAATTAAGTCTGCAGGTAAAGTCTTGTTTTATTTCATTGCAGTCACTGGAACATTTTGAACATATAGGTCCAAATTCACACCTAATGAGATACAGAGCTCTCAGGCTGCGTCTACACTGGTAAATTATGTCGACTTAAGCTTGCTTAAGTCGACTTAATTTACCCTGCGTCTACACTACAGTTTCCTTAAGTTGACTTAAGCAGCTTGCTTAAGTCGACTTAAGGAAAATAAAGTCGACTTAATGAAACCACCTTTTCATTAGACTTAAGGCTTAATTTGACTTTTTAAAGTCAAATTAAGCCAGGGTAGCCTGGGGGTAGCCCTAAGTCGATTTAGGGCTACCCCAGGACTACACCAATGCCCTCCCTGCCGGGGGGGGACACAGGGGGAGCCTGGCATGGCCCCCAAAGGGCAGGGCATGTGGGCAGGGTGTGACGCTGTCTGGATTTAGGGAAGCATTTATGATATTTTCCACGGATAACTCATAAATGCTATAATCCATAAGAACTATGTCATGTGTGGTATCAATAGAAAGATAGTAATTTGCAGGGAATGATTATATAGTTTGTGTCTAGGAATTCTATTTCGATTAGGAATTTGATGTTATATGTATACTTTAACTTGTGTCATTCTGGAGGAATGCCTTAGACAGGAGGGTGTGAACAACCATTGT
>ML685870.1:490682-512718 GCA_007922175.1 Pelusios castaneus | reverse complement strand
ATGACATAGTTCCTATGGATTTAGCATTTATGAGATATCCATAGAAAATAATATCATAAATGCTTCCCTAAATCCAGACAGCATCACACCCTGCCCACATGCCCTGCCAGGGTCCCTGTCCCCCTTTGCCCCATTGCACACAAGAGGTGCCCCCCCCACCACCACCATGGACCTGCCCAAGGTCCCCCTAGCCGCACAAAGTCGACCTACAGCATCTAGTGTGTATGCTCTAGGTCGACTTTGTAAGTTCCCCTTTAAGTCGACTTTAATTTTAAGTGTAGACACACTAAGTCGACTTAGTTAAAGTTGACTTAAATTAACAAGTGTAGACATAGACTCAAAGACTTGTACTCTACTTGAGCAAGTTTCTGAGAAAGCTTCACTTCACCTTTTAGTTGTAATTGCAGTTTGCTACTGCACATCAGAGATAAAATGTTATTACAATTACACAAAGATTAAATCCCATCTTTTGGCACTTATGAAAAACTGCCGCTGAGTTCAGAATGAGGCCCAAAGAATGAAATTCCTTCCAGCCAAAGGCTCTAAGGCTACATCTGCACTTGCAAATTAAGTTGACTTAAGGAGGCTTAAGTCGACTTAAAGAAAGCCGCGTTCACACCTGGCTTTCATTAAGTCCAATTGAGCAGCTCCTTAAGTCAACTTAATAACTACCAGTCTTTAGGTCGACTTAACAATTAAGTCAATTTGTTAAGTCGACCTAAGGACTATGTGGCCGCCCTGGGTCAACTTATTCTATAAGTCGACCTAGGCTGCCCCTGGACCCTGTGGGTCCCAGTGAGAAGGGAGCTGTGGCTCCTTTCTCCCTGGGACCCGCAGGTCCCGGCAAGAAGGGACCCATGGCTCCTTTCTCCCTGGGACCCACGCACGGGTCCCAGGCCAAAAGGGAGCGCGGGGCTCCCTTTTGGCCAGGAGCCACTCAGGTCCCCAGGAGAAGGGAGCGTGGGGCTCTCTTCTCTCGGGGACCCAAGCGGGTCCCGGCCAGAAGGGAGCCCCATGCTTCCTTCTCCCGAGCACCCGCGGGGGTTCAGGCAAAAAGGGAGCAGCACTCCCTGGACACGGGATCCCCGGAGGTTCCCCTGTTAGCTGGAGTGCCGGACCAGCAGCTTCCAGAGCTCCAGCTGACAGGGGATACCCATAGGGTCCTCTCAGCTGGATCACCAGCAATTGCTGGCCCTGGCACTCCAGCTGACAGGGGAACGACTGGGGATTCCCTGTTGGCTGGAGCGCCGTCAGCTTCCTTCTTGCCTGGACCCATGGGGGTTCAGGGAGAAGGGAGCGGGGTTCCTGGCAAGAAGGGAGCCAGTGCTTCCTTCTCCCCAGGACCCACGTGGGGGTCCCGGCAAGAAGGGAGCCCCGGTTCCGACCCACGGCTCTCTTCTGTCAGGGGGCCACAGGTCCTGGCAAACAAGGAGCCATGTCTCCCTTTCTGCTGGGACCCGCATGGGTCCTGGGGAGAGAGGAGACTGGCTCCCTTCTCACTGGGACCCTCGAGGTCCCGGCAAGAATGAAGCCTCCACTCCCTTCTTGGAGGGACCCCAGCATCCTGGGGAAGGGATCCGGGTCCCTTCTCTGCGGGGAGCTACTTCCCATGAATGCTGTGTCTACACTTGAAAAGTTAAGTCGACTTGTTAAGCCGACTTAACAGAGTCGACTTAACTTTTCAAGTGTAGACATAGCCTAAGTAACTCTCAAACCAAAAGTAATGCCTAAGGTCTTGCACAGTGCCTTTAAGTAGTGCCTGTGGTCTTGCAAAAGTCTGCTATACTAGGATGAATTACATCCAAAATTAGCAAGCTAAAACTTGGATGTTGTTTGAGAAAACCATGTATACTCACTTATGCCAAGTAGACAAAAAGCCTCAATATTTTTGGAATAATTAAAAATAGATATTCAAATGTTATATTTAACTTTAGTTCACTCATTCTTATACCTTTAATAAGAAAATACTGTCTGAAAGAAACATGACATCAAGAATGAGATTTTACACTTCCAGTTACAGCTCAAATCACAGTTTTGTAGATGATTCATAAGCACCTAAGAAGAGGTGCACAGATATTCTTGTGGTTACAATAAAGGATGAAGAGCTAGACATACTCTGATTCTAATCACCACTGAACTACTAACTCAGTGGGTGACTGTACACAAGCCACTTGACCTCTTTGTGCCTCTGACAATCCACTGGAAAATTAGATAAAGAGCTGAGGCCAAATGCATTTTGGGTTAACTACTTTAAAGTCAACTGAGTTACAAGACGGATTAATTTGGTCCCTGCCCACACTTAAAATCTGATAAGGTATTTTGATCTCGTATTTCTTTGGTAAGTAATTTACCACTACAAAATGAAGAAGGACAGAGTTATGATAGAAGAACTGATAAGCATCTGTCTTGCCCTGCAGGTGTCAGCAGGAACTGCTCGAAAACTTAAAGGATTCTATTTATAATCTAAAAGCAGCAGGCAGATAGAAAAAAATTCAAATTTAATTTTCCCTTACTTAGGGACACTTCTATAATATAAGAATATTCCCACCTATCATAGGGTGAATTTCTCAAGGCAAAGACTGTCTACGAGTGCCCTGTATAATGGGACTGATTCCAACTGGGGCCTCTGAGCACATCCACGAAACAAATAAACCGTCATTCCAAACCCTTACCTTTTTAATGACTTCCATTAGGGAGACAGGCATAGCCTAATTACCTAAAACAGACTTTATGTCTTCTGGGAGTGGATGGTGTACCAAATATTTTAACCTTTTGGGGCATGAGTGGCCAGCAGGGCCAACCCAGCCATATAAGTGAACTAAGCAGTTCCCTAAGGCGCCAGGTTATAAGGGGTGCCAAATTAAATGGAAGTGAATTTTTTTTCTCTATTTAAAAAAAATATATTAATATGTTATCTCTTATAACGTTTAGGGGGACACCAAAGTCATAGTTCACCTAGGGCACCAAAATCCCTTGCGCTGGTCATGGTGGCCATTAGGCCAACTGTTAACCTGAGAAACCTGTTAGGAAGCAGGGAACAAGCCACTAACCCATATAACACAGCAACAGGCCAACAAAGGCTCCTGTTCCCCATTGCTGCCTCCTGCTGACAGAGACAGTTCCTCAGCTACTGCACTGGAGTCCATAGGCAGGTCTATACCAGGGGTGTCAAACATGCGGTCTGGGGGCTGGATGCAGCCCACGAACCTATTCCATCCTTCCCATGACTTTGCTCTGCAGGCAAGACTGGTTTATCACAGGCAGGCGCTGGGGGTGGGTTGGGGCCCCAGAGCCAGAGGCCAGGTTCTGGGGGCAGAGCAGGGTGGCTCTGAGCAGAGCAGCTCCTGTTCACTCTGCCTGGAGGCATGCAGTTAGGCTGTCATTCACTGCCACTGCAGCATGTCTGCATTGGGTCAGGGCCCCACGCCACTCACCAGCCAGGCCCCCAGTCGTGTGCCCCCCCAGCGACTGGCCAGACCGGGGCCAGGGCGGGAGTGCCCTCTGGCCCCAGGGTCCCCCCAGCAACAGGGGGGACCCTGGAGGGGTTGGGGGGATTAGATGGGGGGAGCCTGTGGTCAGTGGCAGCCCAGGGCCCCCAGGTCAGTTAATCTGGCCCTGTCCATGGGACCACACTCTCTCCCTAATAGATTGAGAGAGAGAGAGAGAGAGAGAGAGCGTGTATTTGGTCTCACATACCCAGAGCTCTGCAATGCCCTGAGAGTGTCAGGTCTCGTGATATCAGGTAGTGCTAGGTATGTGAGACTGCACTCCATGGCTATGTCTACACTTGTTAATTTAAGTCGACTTAGTGTGTCTACATTTAATAATAAAGTCGACTTAAAGGGGAACTTAAAAAGTTGACCTAGAGCATCCACACTGGATGCCTAGGTTGACTTCAAGGGCCTTAGGGGGACCTAGGGGAGGTCCACAGGGGTGGGGGGGCACCCCTTGACCAATGCCAGGGGGCTCAGCCTTTGCCCCATTGTACCTAAGTACAATGGGGCAAAGGGGGACAGGGACCCTGGCAGGGCATAGGGGCAGGGTGGGCAGGGCTCTGCCCTGCGGGGTGGGGGGGGCATGCCAGGCTCCCCCTGTGCCCCCCCCAGCAGGGAGGGCATTGGGGTAGCCCTGGGGTAGCCCTAAGTCGACTTAGGGCTACCCCACGTCTACACTGGCTTAAGGTCTACTAGGAAGGTGGTTTTATAAAGTCGACTTAATTTTAATTAAGTCAACTTTATTTTCCTTAAATCGACTTAAGCAGCTTGCTTAAGTCGACTTAAGGAAACTGTAGTGTAGACACAGGGTAAATTAAGTCGACTTAAGCAAGCTTAAGTCGACTTAATTTATAAGTCGACTTATAATTATAAGTGTAGATGCAGCCTATGAGACCACATTCTCTCCCTAACAGAGAGAGAGAGAAAAAGAGAGAGAGAGAGTGGTCTTGCGGAGCGCAGTCTCACATATAGAGTGTTCTGTGATGCTGGGAGAGTGTCATAGTATTTCAATTTATGGTATGTATGGCCCACTTGAAGTACATGTAAGTCAAATCTGCCCCGTCATAGCAAATGAGTTTGGCACCACTGGTCTATACTGACGATGGCAAATTTGCCACCATCAGTTCGAACTTCCTCATTAGATTGAAGGGTCCGTGAAGACCCACTCAGTCAATCAGGAAGTCAATTGAGTAACTCCACCCCCTCCAGTGGAACTGCACTGAGTTGAAGGGAGGGCATTTCTTTTCGACCCAGCCCAGTGGACACACTGCGATAAGAGGGCATTAGGCAGTCGAAGGGAGATACACAAGTTACATAAAATAACTTGCGTTTCTCCCTTCTACTGCCACTGAAAACCATGGTACATGTAGATCAGGGCCTTGATACCCAGGCTACCCAAGAGCTAGCTAGTGTATCCTTGAGAAATGGGTTTTACATTCCTTTAATGTTTTTAAACTAGTTAAACCTGCTTCTTCCTATAAATTGTGAGTCACATTGACTCCTTGCTCAGCTGCAGCCAATTAAACGTTCATGAACCAGCATGGCCTGTGCTCTGGGCTTTTACTTCTCAAAGGAACTTACCCAAAAGCATAGCAGGACATGTTGCCACCATTGTCTTCCCACACAGTTTCTGTACTCAGTCGGCAAAGTCCTTGGCCCTACCCCCTTCTTAGGCACTGCTAGTGTCCTTTAGATCTGTTTTAGCTCCCTTCTGGGATCCATATTAAAAGATAAGCAATAGTCACTTTTCTTCATCTGTGGCCATTTTATTCCTTTATTCAACCATTTGAATATTTATGTCAAGACCATTGCTGTAGTATCTGAGTGCTCAAAAGTCACCACCAGTATAATATGAAGATCTTAGTCATAATCTATTTTCTCCCCTCCTGAATATTCCAATTTTGGGGACCTTTGAAAGCCAGCCTAAACTTGAGCTGGATTTAGCCATTCTCATTTAGACTCTCATATATATCTTCCTTTTTGGTTGTATTCTTTGTACAATTCTTGTAGGGTTGTAAATCTAGTAGCCTGAAGAGCTGTATCAATTATCAGTAGAATGAAGACTGGATACAATGTCTTCTAAATGAAGTGAATTCACAGAAAACAGAAAAAGCATTCTAGTTGGTCTTACTGTAAATTCACATAAGTAGTATAAAATGCCAGTTGTAACACAATTTTAAACTTTATCATAGATACAGACTGTCAGAAACAAAGTTATCCAAAGTTCTTCGCTTTAAAATTTCCTTGTTTTTGAACATCTTTATAAGTAAAAGTGACTTTATTTTTTTGATGGGTTCACACCTTCTCTGCAGCTTCTGTTACATGTTCTTGTTCACTATGTCTATGGTCACACAAGCTCTGCAAGTAATTAGTGCATTCCAAAAGCTGCCTAGCACTACTAGAAGTATGCAAGCATTCATGTATACTTTGGTAAAAATGGGATATTCTAATGAAGACTGATTTAGAATAAAATTCCTCTTAGCTCTGATTATATATACTTGATTACAATTAATTCTGTAAGACAAAACTTGTGGCCTGGTAATGATGTTTTATGGAGGAGAAATGTACTTTGTTCTGAGTTTCATAATATTATAATATACAGCATTCTCTGTGGAGATCTAGAGCGCAAGATAGAACAGAAGGTAGATTGAACAAGAAGGTTTTTTAGAATTAAGTGAACAGATTGCTGAGGCAAGCAAAAAAAGTTAGGACTTTCATTATGAATGATCAAAGAATTCTGGGATATTACTTTTAGCACTGGGTTGCTTTTTAATTGGTTGTTCTTGATTTTGTTGTGGGGTTTTTTTTTCATATGTTGATTTTTTTTTATTACCTAGCATTCTTAAAGTCTTAAAGCTTTGTGAATCTAGCCACTCATTTTGTTTGCTTTTATTAAAAGAGTTCAAATGCCCAAAACAAAATGATTTGGGTCAAACAAAACATTTTGTTTGGCTAAAAAAATTTTTTCAGACTTTTAATTCATTAATTGGTTTGATCCAAACAAATTTTCCCCTCAATTTTCAGAACTTCCAGAGAACCCAAAAAACCAGTTACTCACACTATTCAGTCCCTTATGCCAACAAATAAAACTTCCATCTCATCTGGACTGATTCCTGGGCAGTTCATAATATTTTTCATCCTTAGGAAAGGGTTAAGAGGACAGAATTTTACTGTACCCTCCTTACAAGAGCATTTGGGGAAGATTCAGAGATAATAAGGCCAAGAAGGATCTCCTCTATAATGCAAGTGATAGAAATCTATAGCAAGAATTCCTGTAGAGTGTATATTTTATAAAGACATCTAATCTTAAAACACAAGACAGAGTGGGAAGGGAAACAAAGACATGGCAAAGTCAAGTAACTTGCCCAAGGTCGATCAGTAGCTGAATCAGTAATAAATCCCAAGCCTGACTCCCAGTCCAGCGCCCAACCCACTGGAACACACTGCCTCTCTAAATGCTCAGGAGTATCTTCCAGGACTTACCCAGCAGAAAGGAGTGAACCCATTCATCTGTTAGTATTTATTATTTATAGCTAATGAGCTGGGTGTTTTATAAAAAACAAAAAGACAGGCTTAAAACCTACATGGCAAATATGACAGACCAGTGAAGATTAACATATACAAAGAAGGGGAGGAACAGCAAAAGGCATGAATAAGAGTGAGGTAATACGCAAACCTCAGACAAACGTTCATTGTAGTGATTCAAGTCTTTTGGAATGACAGCACCTGCAAACCTAACAAAATCATCATAAGCACTTTCAGCCTATCACTAATGATAAGTCAAATAACATTGTTATGTATAAAGTCTCAGTTTCATAACCTGGTCTCCAATCAGAATGATATGAACACAAGAAAGCCCATAGAATCCTGCTGCTCCTGGGAATCCTGTTGCAATTTTCTCAACTTTTACTGAAAAGAAAGGTCAAAACTGGCAGCTTTTAAGACCTGAAAAGGGAATATGCCACCCTTTTCCTCCTGAATGCTTTGGTAGATCTGGATATTGAGACCACGGGCTACTCTCCATATATGCAAATAATTTCCCCTTATCAGTTCTCAGGAAGATGGCAAATGTTTTTGCTTCAAATCATACTCTAGAAGACAAAGTAAATTGGCATCAAGTGAATAGAAGAAAATTGTCAAAAGCTCATACTTAAACTGTATATTAAACCACACACAATTCTAAAGTTCTGGAATCACAAAATGCATTAGGTTTTTTCAGATTCTGTTCCATAACTCTTGCACATCACAGTCCATCTAGCTTGCCAATTACTTCTTGGGACATAAACTTGCAGTCCAACTGTGACCAACAGGGCTCAGATGAGTTAAGAAGCTTCAGCCGGATGAAGTGTTAATTAGAAAATGATCTATTTTTTCCTTCATATTTTAATCACCAGACACAATAAAAGGCATCTGTTTATTCTTATTAAAATAGGCCCCTTCTGCAAGTGGTAGAAATGCTTTGCAAGTGTAAATGTGAGAAAGACAGAGGTCAAGTCTGCAGATTACTGCTGCAGATTGGATGAGATCCGAAGAAGAGCAGGCAACTCTGGTGCAATGCACTCAGCCTGGTTTTCAAAAGCATTCCAATATATTTTTCTGTATTTAGGGAGAGTGTAACAAAACAACAAACTCAAAAGGCAGGAGTTCTGAATTTTATTCCCAACTCTTAATGATTTATTCATAGGTTCCAAAGCCAGAAGGAACCACTGTGATCACCTAGTCTGACCTTCTGTACAGCACAAACCACAGAATTTCTCCAAATTCCCAACATAACTTTTTTAAAAATAGCCAATCTTGAAGGTGGAGAATCAGTGAAGCAAAGGGAGGCAGCTAGCGTCTTCTTACAGCTGTCTTGGATTCAGTAGAGAACAGACCAGAACAGAAAAGAAGAAGGGAAGAGAGAGAGGTAAATCTGTAGCTAGGCATAATAATAATTTGCAATAGCTTTAAACAGCACACAAAGATGAGAACACATGCTTGTATTGTACCCATTTCATAGATACAGGAAACTAAAAGCCCAAAAACATTAAGAGCAGAATTTTCAAAAGTACTCAGTGCTCTCATCAGGATTTTGTTTTCAAAAAAACAAGTAGGTTAGTGGATAGAATTTTAAAGAGCTCAGGATGTCGGGTATAAAATAGCTCCTCATACGAATCACTATGGGAACTGTTTGTGCTGAGCACTTGGAAATATGGCACTGAATTATTTTGAATGTTAGATCCTAAGTAACTTGTCTGATTCCAAGTCTCATAATCTGCCCATTTGATCATGCTGTCTAGAACTTTTAAAACACTGCTGTGGAAACATTGTTGAGGAGCTACTAGACACATAGACAAGGCCATACTTAAATCTATGAATGAAAATGTGCAATGCTGTTCTGAACAGATTGGAACTTGGATATGAGCAGGGAGGAGGGAGTTCTATCAATAAAGTTCTGAAACAACAAATACAAAGCAGAGTGTTTAGAAAAAGCCAAGGATGTTTAAATTTGAAAATCAACTCCTAATGAGGTCCTTGGATACATCAGACGAAGTATTTCCAGTGGAAATAGGGAGGTGTTATACAAGGTGCTGGTGAGACCTCCTCTGGAATATTGTGTGTAGTTCTGGTCTCTCATATTTAAGAAAGATTAATTCAGATTGGAATAGGTGCAGAGAAAGGCTACAAGGATGATCTGCAGAATGGAAAACCTGCCTTATGAGAGGAGGCTCTAAGGCTATGTCTACACTTGCAAGTTAGGTCGACTTAAGAAAGCTTAAGTCGACCTAACTTAATCCCTGTTCACACCAGGCTTTCATTAAGTCAACTTAAGAAATTCCTTAAGTCAAATTAAGGAAAGCTTAGGTCTACCTAATAAGAACTGCCGGTTAGGTAGACCTAAGCACAGGGTGGACGCTTAAGTCCACTTTATTAGGTCGACCTAAGGACAGTTAGGTCGACTTACTAAGTCCGCATTCAGGGAAGCCACTTTATTAAGTCGACCTAATAAGGTCAAATTTAGGTTGACTTAACAAAGTCGACCTAACTTTTTGTAGTGTAGACATAGCCACCCTCTTCTTTTTTTTCCCACTGACATGCCTGTATGTGGTCTGGCAGAATTTCATCCCAGGAACTTATGCACAGATCTAATATTTCAAATGCTCGTATTAGTTTTAAGTTCATTTGGAAAGAAAAATAAATAAATAAAGGAACTAAGTAGTTTCAACTTGCATGCCAGTTGTTTGAATTATCCATGCTCAAAAATAAAGGAAAATTTTTGCACAATATTAAAATTTCCACCAGTCACTCTTGCTTAATTCCAGAGAGACAAATGGATTTTTCTTTATATATATATATTTTTTTTTTAAAAAAGATATTTCTGGGCTGAGCTCAAGTATGAAAATTTCCATCTGAAAAGCAGAATTACAGAAATGTATGAGCATGTAAAACCAGAACTATTGCAGAAGCAGGCTTGAAAATTAACTATAGTATTAACTACTGGCAAACAATATTATTTTAATCCTCAGGGTATTATCAACTAAGTACTTAGGGTCCCTAGTTTGCTAGCTATCCATATGCAGACTCAGTTTCGGCTAAATACATGCTTGAACTAGGTCTAAGACAAATGTGAGGGACTGAGGTTCTGTCTTGTGAACAGTGGCATTTACTGCTATGTAATACAGGTTGCACTTGATTTTTTTTTAAAATGAGTAATGCAACCAGAAGCCACAACAAAGGGAACAAAACATCTTACCTTAATCTTACCTCTGACTACACTTTCAGATGACTCTCCCTCAGGAGCCAGCAAAGCTATACTTGACTGGCTGGAGGAGGGGATTATTCCTCTGCTCTTTTAAGTGTGTCTCCTCTCTCTCTAATACTTTTTTTTTTTTAACATGGCAATAGACTTAGATAGCAAACACATTTTTTCCTAGATCTGTTCTATCAATATTAATAACTTGAGACCCCACCCCCCGCCACCCAAATGGTTTGCTATATCTTATATGTGACAAAAGGGACAATCATAAGAAGATCTTCTCTGAATGGAGTTTCATTTTGGAGTATGATGTGGAAGGAGCGTGAGAGAGTACTTCTACACCCCATCCCCACACCCCTTTAATTAGACTCCTATCTGAAAGGAGACAGCAAATCTGTCTCAGTGGTCTAAAGGCCCATTGTATCCTGTACTGGTGTGGTGGCACTGCTACAGCTCCTAAGCAGCCAATCAGAGGGGAGGGTTGCTGAGCCAGCCCAGTATAAGAGGGAGCTGCAGGGACCACTTAGTCAGTCTGGCCTGGGTAGCCTAGGGGGAAGGTTCTCCTGCTGGCTGGGGAAGCCAGCACCCTGGACTGCTCACAATGGCTGCACTGTGAGCTGACCTGACCAGGAAGGCAGCCAGAAAGGGCAGAGGCTCTGGCGCAGTGGTCCAGAGGCCTGGAGGGACAGTGGCTGGGACTCTGGAGTGGCAGGCTAGATGTAGCTGTGGCTGGAGCAATAGGCCAGGTGTGAAGGTCTAGAGGGACAGCAGCTGGACCCTGAGCAGTGTAAGGCAGTGTGTGTGATGGGGAAGTGGCCCAGGGAGTTGATGCTCAGTGTTCTGACTAAGTGGGCTGGGGACCTAGCTGTACCCTGGAAGGGGTTGACTGAGGCTTGTTCAGAGGGCTAAGACCCTGAAGAGGACTTGGAGCCAGAGTCTAGTGTGGCAAGAGTGGAGTGCAGACCACCTGCTGGGGACCATTTGAGCTCAGTTCCCCAATAAGATCACCAGAAGGTGCTTGTCAGGTGGATCCTGCTCTGAGGATTGCTTACATATCCCCTTTCTTCCAAATAGGGTAGGGAATCTCTGATTTTTTTTTTCAATTAACTGATTTAGGCAAAAGCTCTAAGGCCAAATCATGCTCCTCTTATACTTCCATAAGGAGAGAAAGATTTGGTTTCCAGCTGATTCCCTTTTGAGTCTTTGAATGCATCACTAGTTCACATAGTGACTCTGACAAACCTGCTGTGTTATGAAGTAGATGCAAAAGATCTATTTTTCCTTTCTACTTTCCCCAAAGGGTTCTCATAGTGCCCAAAATATTTACAATCAGTTGCACATAAGAAGAAGTTGTGCATGGGGGAAAATGCTGTTCCTGTGAAGTTTAAATAATCTCTGCTTTCATGTTTCTCTTCAGATTTTTCTAAAACAGGTTAAGCTATTCCTGCACTATTGACAGATTTCAAATTTAGACACATTAATTGTCTAGTAGCCTACTTTGACTCTTTTTCCTTTGTAAGTTCTGGTTGCAAGGAGATGGACAGAGTGCAAATGTAGAAGGAGGAAGCCCTGTCTCCTCGTTGTCTGGCCCTTTTGGAACTGGAATCATACTTCACATCTAAAGAGCTTCCCATTACCCAATCATGATTTAGATGATTTGTAGTTCCAGGTAGACTGAATGTTGTAATCTTGCTAATATTGCTATGAGATTCTGGAACAGAAGATCTTGAATAAAAGACCAAAGTGATTCAGTAGCATTGACTGACTGATGTCAAACACTAAACCCAGATAAGAGTTGAGAATAGATCTCCTCAGTTCTAACTTCCAGACATGCTGTGTCATCATAGCTGCAAGTTTTTCCACATGCTTTACATGGACATTTTAATAAGGTCCCAATTGTAAGTGTGACCAAATATAAATACTTAGTAACACTCCATGGTCTGTGAAAAAGTGACCTTAAATTTTACTAAATTTTGAGCAAAAAAGCTAATGAAATTTTTTACCAATTGATTCTTGGGTTTAAGAAATGGCATTTTAAATAAAACTATTAAGGGTTTTCCACTGATCTATATCATCTTGGTTTCCAGACAGACTGGAAGCAAACTAGGAACACTATTAACCAAATCAAAGAACATAGATACCACATTGCAAAAGACTATTCATGTAATTCTTTAACAATGATTAGTGAGGCATTATATAATTTTCAAAATTAACAATGATTCTGATTGTCAGTTCACAACTGGCTGCTTTTTGTGCACCAGAAGTCTTCAGGGAACCATTCCTCAGAAAAGATGTAAAGTCTTTAAAGGGGAGGAAGATGTGGAAGGTTTTAGTTTGGGATTTGCACCCACCCTAAAGCTTTAGGAGAAAGCTCTACTGGACTTTGGAAGCATTTTAAGACACTGCTGTGGATATCATTTGAGGAAGATTTCTCACTTATGCAGACCATGGTTCAGCATAAGCTAATTTTGGAAGTCACCAGTTAATCCAAGCCAAAGATACACATTACCCGTTGTGGTCGTTTAACCAAGCATTCCCTATTCCCATTTTTTCAAAATGAAAATCTGGATGGAGGGGAAGAAGGTGTATTTGTGATGGGTGGGAAATGAAAATAAGTTAACAAAATTTAGTCATCTATGGACATCTATTTGTTTGAAGGAACTGTGTTCCCAATCACCATTTTTCTTTAAGCCTTTACAGCCCTCCAACTGCTTCTTTAAGCAAATCTAGAAAGCCCTGTTCCATGCACTGGCTGGCAGTCTTCTTGTATTAGAGTTCACTGTTAGGTGCATGGTAAGAAATGTGAGTGTACATGGTTTAGCACATGTAGTAAAATGCACAAACTGTATAGCTAAGACCCCTCTTTTTTCAGTTTTTACTGAAATTCTTGGAATTTACAAAAGCCAATTTTTTTACTAATTTTCTGCAAAATTTTGGACTATTCAAGTACCTGAAAAGTAAAGGAATCCAATACATTACAGTACACAGATATGTTTATGCTAATAAATTAGTTTAAGTTTAAAGGTGAGACTGTTGAAGCAAGGCAATGTAGTGGACAATACACATATGCGTTGTGACAAAGTCAGCCCAAAGGGTTTCAGAAGGGTGCTTTAAGGGCTGATATGTGAGCCTCAGAATGATAAAGGCCCTTTTGCTGTAGGCAGGGGAGAGGGAATTACAGCATAATTAATCACACCTGAGGCTAGGCAAAGGCTGCTTCAGCCCCATTAATAGCCCCACCTGTGCTAGGGTTGTAGCCCAAAGGGAGACAAGCTGTTAGGAGCAGGAGGAGAGTTCCCCCACAAACCAGAAGTATAGTGTCTCTTCCCAGGGGATGAGGAGAAGAAGGGGCTCAGGCACCAGCCTGCAAAGAGAGTGAGATTGTTCAGCACCATAAGAGCATCTCCATAGCAACATTTTGGCTGAAAAAAGCCAGAAACAGGTACTCTGGGGATTGGGCCTCATGGACTGACAGATTTATCCACTCTGTGGAATGGAGAGGGAGGCTTGATCCCCTGGGGCCCAGGGGCATAAAAGGCCTTGCACCAACTGGGGCAGATTTGTAGATGGCCTACTTTGCCAGGGGAGATAACCACCAACTGACAGAGCCAAGGGGCCACCTTGATATAGTGTACACACTCACACCATTAAATCACACACAAATCACACCATTAAACTGCTTTTATTGTCAGTATTCCAATTTCTCTATTTGCTACTTTTTTCTGTCTTCTAATATTAACCACAATATTTATCCAAAAGCTGGAAAGTAAATTTTTGCACTGATTTTCATCCATTTTAAAAAATTTTGTAATAAATGCTGATAAATTCCTATGAATTTTAAACAAAATAAAAACTGAAAATCACTGGCCTTATGTAGAGCAGAAGCAAAGAGAAGATGATGCTCTGTAGCTGACAATAACAATAATTTCACCATCTGAATCAAGGACAGGCTTTGCAGATAGAAAATCATTAACAGCCCTAGAGCCATAAAGGCCCAACTATTTTTTTTCAGTGGATTTAATTGCCAACATGAAGAAGAGTGGATATTAAATATAAGAGTCAGTTTAACTTTCTAATCCCATGTCAGGCAAAGTGTGTGTTTTAAGTAGACAGCATGAAGTATGGATTAAAATCTTATCCTACTAAGATAAATGATACAATAGAAAAAGAGAAATCTATTCTCTGAACTTTACAGTAACTCAGTCATTCTCAACAGTTTGAGGTTTCCATTCATGATTAGAAAATGAAGTGCCTCAGAACTATCTATGAAAGTACATGGGAACCTATCACAAACCTTTCGTAGCTTTAGATAAGACAGCCTTGGCTAGAAATCAAGCACAAATATCTGACAGCAGACTGAAGAACTTGCAAATAAAATCCACAGTTGCAAGTGACCAAGCTATGTAACAATGTGCAAATATTGCTGGAATTCCAGACATGAAGTATGAAGAACAAAAATACTCACTCACAGTCACTTCCTAATTTAACAATACCAGAACAAAACATGGGTACGTTTCATAACAAAAGCATTGCTTTCTACCACCATTAGCAATATTTTAAAAACAACGAGAGTCCTGGGGCACCTTAAAGACTAACAAATTTCTTCAGGCATAAGCTTTTGTGGGCTGCAACCCATTTTGTCACCTGGAGAGTGTCTGCTGTGTGACATACACTGTACCTGTGAGGTAGCTCAGAGGTCCAGCCTTCCAAAAGGTGGGAGCTACTCAACATGAGAATTGCAGTGCTTTATACACACACAAAAAGATTTAGTAATTACTGATTGCCTGACATAATTATTGTTCTTCAGGGGATTCCAGGGCAGCAATGAAACATCTTATGTCTTCTGCATGCCAAAAGACATTTGGCCCCTTTTTGCTGGCAGGTGAAGAGAATAAAGGCACATCTACATTTAAAACACTCAGATACACTGCTGTAGAATTTCAGTGAACACACTATATTACACCAACGGAAGAGCTTCTGCCACTAGTGTAGTTATCACGCCCACAAGAGACGGTAGCTCTCCCATCAACACAGCACTGTCTACACTGAGATTGTCAGTGTTCCATATTTCACATCCCAGAGCAATGTAGTTATACCAACCTAAGTTTGTAGTGTAGAACTGGACTAAGCTTTAACACACAGATTGGGTCTATGCAGTTTTATATCAGCATAACTATTTCAATTAGTCAAATTCCAGGTAGCCGTGTTAGTCTATAGTAGAAAGACAACAGAGTCCTGTGCACTTTTAAAGACTAACAGATTTATTTATCGCATGAGCTTTCGTGGGAGAAAATCCCACTTCGTCAGACGCTTTGAAGATAGGAAAGTTAGTCTTTAAAAGTGCCACAGGACTCTGTTGTATTTCAATTAGGAATGTGTTCTTTTTATTTCTATTTACCAAAATAATTAAATCAGTACAGCCTCTAATTTGGACACAGTTATACCAGTTATATATTGCCTTCTACCAACAGATGCTTATAAGATGGTAATAAGTCAAACCAGTGTAAGCACTTTCAGTGCATTCATTCAAGCAGTTGTAAAACTAATTATATACTAGTGTCATGGGATGCACATCTGTGCACCCTTAGGTCATGATCTATGTAACTTTTCTGTTCAGTTTTGCAATGTAATTGGGTGATTTAATGCCAAATGTGCCATACCAAGTTCTTTCGTGAATGTTCATAACGTACTCTATATAATTTACCACGGTGCCATGTTTCCTACACCAACAAGTATGTACAGACGTGAAACATGTTACAGGGTTCAGACCACCAGGGCTATATCCTGGAGGTGGGAGAGTTCCATGACAAAGGCAATGTGTAAATTGATCTGCCTAGCTCAGGTGACCAAAGGCACTCAGAGCAGCACAGAGGGGGGGAGACTATCAGGAGTTTGAAATACAAAGACACAGACTGTTTGAGAGGAGAAATGCTGCAGGCTTTTTGCCTAGAAGACTCCATCTTGCAACATTCTCCAACTTCAAGCAAATTCTGGGCCCTGCCTTGCCATAAGGAGAGAATAGCTGTAAAACACCGAACAGAACACCTTGTTCATAATCTTTATTTGGGCCAGAATTTCACCCCCGCTGCAATACAAACTGTCCCTGACAGATGTTCCCCTGTGCCAGTTTTTGTCTCCCTTGTTTGTGTGGCCACCTCTCCCAGGCTGCTCATGGGAATGGCTTTTTTACAGCTTCTTTGGTGCCATGGCCCTGCCTAGGGAGGAGGCCCCTTAACTATTGTTCCAGCCCTGGCTCGGCGTAGGGTGGACAATGCCCAGGAGTGCAAGACCAGAGTGGCTTGTTTTTCACAAGGGGCATGAGTCATACACCAACACCTGTGACTATGAGTCACATACCTGCAGCCCAAGACTCTGCCCAGACATGTCCCTTGTTTTGCCTGCAGTTTTCCCTGCCCTCTCTCCACCCCTGTAATTCAGGGAGCCTATCAGAATTACCAGCGGGAACTGTTTGAATTTGTCTATAAAAGCAGACCTTTTTGGGGCCAGACCCCAGAATAGGTTCCTGCACTGCCTCCTGGCCTGATCAACCCGGGGTCTTTGGGGGACCTTTCTCCGCTCCCAGCTAATTTTTGATTGAGCGTATCCCCGTTTTAACTCCCCTCCCACGAACAACGAATTTTCTCCTGAACTACGAGCTGAACCGAGTCCTCTCTGCACTCTTCGATGCTGTTGCTGCTTCTGCTTCTGTCCTTGCTGCTCTCCTGGGGATTGGTAAAACCCCTCTCTCTCAGATTATCTCTGCCCTAGGTCGTTGGGATCATTTTCCCCAGCGGGCTAGGTCTAAATTTACCTCAGGGTCTGTACCGGAGACCCCTTCCTGATCCGCGATTCCTTTCCGCCGCGGTAGCATAAGCCGTACCGCTGCTGAGCCGTCTGCCTCTGTGGACCTTGCCTGGAGCTCCCTGCTCCCAGCCATTCCAACCTCATACTGTGTTAAGTTTTACTATTGTAAGTTTGTTGCCTTAGCTGTGTTAAGTTTTACTAGTGTAAGTTTGTTGTTACTAATTTGCTGTCGGTTTTCTCTCCTTAGTTTGATCTTTGTTAGATTAAGTTTATACTATTGTGCCCCGTTATAGATCCGTTAAGATTTTTTCCGTGCCTTTCCCGAGCCCTTTGCCGCCTGGCCATTGCCTTTCCCATTTCCACGTGCTTTTCTCCGAACCCCCTTGCCATTGTCCGCCTCTCCGTTGCTCTTCCTTTGCTCCCTCCGCCGCTTTCCCTGACTTTCCCAGACCCGCTCTCCACTTCCTTTGCTGCCCTCTGTTGCTTTCCCCGACTTTCCCAGGTCCATTCCCTCGCTGCCTTTTCCCTCTGCCACTTGCCCCGAAGTTCCCAAACCCTCTTTCCATTCCTTTGCCGCCATTTTTCTGCCGCCGGAAACCCCTGTCTGGTCTTCCCCTCAAACCCCCTGACCCCCTGTGTTATGCTGCCCGGATCCACCCTAGACCTCCCCTTTACCTCCAGTCCCTTGCCCGGTTTCCCCACACACTCCCTCCACGTGTTACCCTGCCCCCACCTTCTAAGTTTTGCTTCCCTGGTCTGTTCCCCTGCTCACCTCTGCTCCAAGCACGCTCCAGCCCGTCTTGGGTGCCTCCACACCTAGCCTGCAGACTACCTAAAGTCTCCCCCTGCAGGGCTTCGAGGCTTACTGCAGCCTCTGCTGCTGTGTTTCTCCTTATCCCTCTGCTACTGCCTGCCCATACTCCCTGGTCATTTCCCCTGACCTTACTTTTACTGACTGTCTCTCATTGGCACAGTGGCTCCGTCTCTCATTGGTACAGTTGCTTTGTATAACTTCAGTCATTACCTTTATTGTATTGGTTTATACTTGTAAAAAACCCCATTGGTTTCCATTAGTTCACATTGTTTTATTATCACATATACAACTATACTATCCCACTGTAACACTATACTGTTTTATAGAGAGACCCTTCTCCCGGTATCCTCCATCCCAAATTCTACATACCTTACTGCCCCATTCCATTTACCCTTCTTCACCCCCAATAAAACACCTATTAACTTGAACCTCACTAGTGTGTGTGTGTGGCAGCTGATCCCCAAGATCCTCTACCTGCTGGCAGGGTCACAAACTAACAGAATTTCCTGATTCTGTATTACTTGTCTAAAAATTTGTCAGGTAAGACACCCATAAGATTTTCAGCACTTTTATTTGTGATCCTAATGTGATGTTCCCCTCCCTCTATCTAGTCTGGTGTGCTGCTGTGTCTTCCCAATTGCCCACTCTTGGACCCCAACTTACCCTGCTTTACTAGGTGGACCCCCACTCCTGGGTCAGTCCACACCAGCCTCCTGCATGTAATCAGTCCCAGGTGGTGGATGTGTGCTCTCTAGCCACTCAGGATGGTCCCCCAGCAAGCATCCCCAGGCCCCAGCTGCCACACCGGGAACTTCTGTCTTGCAGGGATTGAGGACCTTACTACATCATTGCAAGCTCATATACACCAGATCTGTCCATTTAACAAAAAACGGAAAATGCAACCAGCTCTTGCCCACTCACACACTCTAGAATCCACACAGCTTTAGATAAAACAAACACTAGTTAATTTGACTAAAACATGATTTCAAGTGAGTATATAGCAAATCAATGTACAATCAATCCCTGGAAAAATCATGGAGCAGGTCCTCAGAGAATCCATCCTGAAACACTTGGAGGAAAATACAGTGATCAGGAACAGTCAGCATGGATTCACCAAGGGCAAATCGTGCCTGACCAACCTGATTGCCTTCTATGATGAGATAACTGGATTTGTGGATGCAGGAAGAGCCGTTGATGTTATATATCTCAACTTTAGCAAGGCTTTTGATACTGTTTCCCACAGCATTCTCATCGGCAAATTAAGGAAGTATGGGTTGGATGAATGGACTGTAAGGTGGATAGAAAACTGGCTAGATCACCGGGCAGGAATCAATGGCTCAATGTCTAGTTGGCAACCAATAATGAGTGGAGTGCCCCAGGAGTCTGTCCTGGGACCAGTTCTGTTCAACATCTTCATTAATGATCTCGATGATGGGATAGATTGTATGCTTAGTAAGGTCGCAAATGACACCAAGCTGGGGGGAATGGTAGACATGCTGGAGGGCAGGGACAGGATTCAGGGAGACTTAGACAAATTGGAACACTGGGCCAAAAGAAATCTCATGAGGTTCAGCAAGGACAAGTGCAAAGTCCTGCATTTAGGATGGAAAAATCCTATGCACTGCTACAGGCTGGGGACTGATTGACTAAGTAACAGCACTGTAGAAAAGGACCTGGGGGTTATAGTGGACGGGAAGCTGGATATGAGCCAACCGTTTGCTCGTGTTGCCAAAAAGGCCAATGGCAAATTGGACTGCATCAGTAGGAGTGTTGCCAGCAGATCGAGGGATGTGATTATTCCCCTCTATTCAGCACTGGTGAGGCCACATCTGGAATACTGTGTCTAGTTTTGGGCTCCCCACTACAGAAAGGATGTGCACAAATTAGAAAGAGTCCAGCAGAGGGCAACAAAAATGATTAGAGGGCTGGGGCACATGGCTTACGAAGAGAGACTGAAGGAACTAGGCTTATTTAGTCTACAGAAGAAAGGTCTGAGGGGGGGATTTGATAGCAACCTTCAACTACTCGAAGGGGTGCTCCAAAGAGGAGTGAGCTAGGCTGTTCTTGGTAGTAACAGAGGACAGAACAAGGAGCAATGGTTTCAAGTTACAGCTGGGGATGTCGAGGTTGGATATTAGGAAAAACTTTCTCACTAAGAGGGTGATGAAGCATTGGAGTGGGTTGCCTAGGGAGGTGGTAGAATCTCTGTCTTTGGAGATATTTAAGGTCCGGTTACACAAAACCCTGGCTGAGATGATTTAGTGGGTATAGTCCTGCTTTTAGCAGGGGGTTGGACTAGATGACCTCATGAGGTCCCTTCCAGCCCTAAGATTCTATGATTCTATGAATCAATTAATCAGGCAATCAGGAGTTAACCACTACCAAATAAAAGCTAGGACACATCCTAATCTAAAGCTTACTGTCCAATCTTACTCACATGGCTGGCTGATGATGGTTTTGCAGCCTGTCTCTGCCCTACTCTGGGTAGAGCTCCTTGCTTGCAGGTAAAGATATTTCAAAATGGAGATTCTCTGGCAAAAAGCTTCTAAGAGTTCAAAGTGTAACTATTTCTCCTCCTCCTTGAGGCCAGGGGATACCCTTTCTTCAGAAGGGGCAGGATAACTCTTCCCCTTTCGGGCTAAGGTGCTACATTTAGCTAGCCCATTGTCATTCTTATTTTCTCTGGATATGTACTTGCAGCGCTGACTGTTTACATGCTAGGGGACAGCTCTGATTGTCTGCCTCCCCCCTGAGCCATGTGAAATACATGGGTACATGTTTCACAGCTGTACACATACATAGTGCTGCAGGAAACATGACACTATAACTGTAAGGCAAAGCACGTTATGAGCATTCCAAAAAGGAACCTGGCATGGCATATTTTGCATTAAACCACACAATTACATGAAAAAAGTGAACAGAAAAGTTACAAAGATCATACCCCCAGGGTGCATCCCATGACACCTAGCCAGTAATACCTCAAGAACTGTCTTTTCTGTAATATTCTTGAACTTACTTTTCTGGAAAGTTCAAAAATAAAGACACTTTGCTAGAAAATTCAGAACTTCAAAAAGATTTTGTTCTCGATTTGGCTCTGAAATAAAGAGGGTGAAGGTTTCCGGGGCGTTATTATTTCAGAACCAGTTCATTCATTTTACTATTTTCCTCGGACGCTCTAACCCCTCCCCTCACTGCTGCCTTGTTCTTCTGGAGGCTTCCATATCCTTGGTGAGCTGTTCTGCAACATCTGACCAGCAATCTACTTAGCAAACAGTTGACTATAACTAAAAAGCCAATAGGGACTACCTGCAGCCCCTAAACTTCTGTGCATTCACAATTACTTAATTATGGAAGTAAACAGCCATGGAAATTGCTGTGTGATAAATTCATTTCTATCCCATCTGGATGGAGATTTTTCTCTTATGCCTCAGATGCAGGAGCTTCCATAAAAAAAAGTGGTAAATACCATAAGATACGATCCTTCCTCAGTCTAAAAGCTCTTCACAGTAAAAAACAATTGAAGTATAGAATAACTGGACTTTCTAAATAGATGGTCAAAGCACATCATTAGAAAGGTTCAAGAACAGATCAGCCAAGACATCTGTGGGAATTATTCACTAGTTCTGAAAAAGAATGAGGAAACAGCATAATCAAACTGGAAAACTCAAGTGGCCCCACAGTATTATGAAGACTGAACATTAACTCGTATGCTTTTTGTCTGGAGTGCTGTTTAAGTGTTGTACCATTTCCTATTGGATAGCAAAATGGATAAACAGTGAGCAAATGACTAGCATTGTGACAGACAAATCTCAGTTAATTTATAAAGTGCTTCCACTACAAATTTTACTTAATCTCTAAGGGTGCATCTACACTTAAGTCGACCTACACAAAGCCACGACCACACTGGGCTTTTATTAAGTTGATTTAAGGGCTTCCTTAAGTCGACTTATTAACAGCTTAAGTCGACTTAACACCACCTCTGAAGGTCGAATTAAGCCTTAATTCGACTTCTTAAATTGATTTAAAGACAGTGTGGACAGTTGTCTACTGTTAAGTCAACTTAACTTTACAAGTGTAGACATAGAGCCTAAGTGAATGGAGGGTGGTGAAGATACTAAACCAGGTGCTTTTTTACCCATACAAATTGAAAGAAATGCAGAGTAGTAGAAATAGGTTACCGTATTTTTC
>ML685870.1:444549-490672 GCA_007922175.1 Pelusios castaneus | reverse complement strand
GACGACCCTGCCGCGGCCCGGGAAGCCGCCGGCGGGGCCGGGGGAGGTCCCTGCCGCGGCCCCGGGAAGGCGCCGGCCGGGCCGGGGGAGGTCCCTGCTGCGGCCCGGGAAGCCGCCAGCGGGGCCGGGGGAGGACCCTGCCATGGCCCGGGAAGCCGCCGGCGGGGGGGAGCATACCCTAGCCCTGGAGGCTGATCCCGGCAAGGTGCTGGGAGGCCAAGGCCCCGGGAAGGAGGCGGACGGCGGGTGGGAGCCCGGGAGCCCGCCGCTGCCGCAGCCACCCCTCTGGCCCGGCCACTTGGGGCAGGCAGGCAGGTGCCCGCTGCGGACCCTAGCCTAAGCCTGCCTGTCCCAACCTGGGGGCGGGGAAGGCCAGCCCAGAGGTCGGGCGCAGGCCGGGTATGCCGCGGCAAAGCGGCTGCCCCGGGGGTTGGAGGAAGCAGCGCTGGACAGCATTCGGACTATAAGACACACCCTCATTTTCCCCCCACTTTTGGGGGGAAAAAAGTGCGTCTTATAGTCTGAAAAATACGGTAATTACAGCAGCTTTATATTAACACAGGGATTATACCTCAAAATGGTGGAGATCTATTAATCAACAGGGAAGCTAATTCCTGGGTGCTAGAGTCCAAGGAATGCTGCCACATGCCAACAGAATGAGGGGAAAACAGATGAACTATTTTCACCAAAATCCTGACTCCGAATAGCTGTCCTTGCTAAATCATGTAAAATCCAGTCAGTTAATAACTTGCTTCCCTCTCCTACTCCAACCCTGCAAGATTTCTTCCAATGACATTTTTCAGTAATGTTGGACAGTTTGGCAAGGTTCTCAGGATCTTAGAAATGCCATGTTAAGTTTCTGGTTCTCTACAGCATAAAGCTTATTCAGCTCATCCAATTAGAGAAAATAAAATGTTTAAACTTTAAGCCACAAATAAATTTCCAAAGCTGAAACAATGCCATTCTGGTGAAACGACCTGGCACCATTCAATATATAATTTCTCATTTGAGATAATGGCAGCAACTGAAAGTGGCAGTGACAATGTAGAAATAAAGTAAATACAACATAGGAAGTAAACATGATGAGTTTCTCATTATTTGGACTGCCTTGGGAAACAGCTAAAGTGTTTCTATTAATCATTTTTCAGATTTCATTTCTCCATTATTGCACTGGGGACTCCTGTGCTAGAAATGCTAAAAGATTTTCACAGTCTTTGTTAGTCTATAAGGTGCTACAGGATTTTCATTGTTTTTGCAATATACCGACTAACATGGATACCCCTCTGGAACTTTTCACAGTTTTGAGACCTTGCTTTACAATTCAACAAGCCAAACAGCCTGCATATAGGGCAAAATCTGGAACTGCTAGAAGCAGGCTTAACTCTATGGGAAATTTCACCACTGAAGTGAATTGCATTTGAGAGTTATATTCATCCCCTCTTCAAGAAGTTGGGGGGAGGGGAACTTCATGGATATTCAGGACTTTTAGATAAATAACTTCCAAAAGAACTGATACACACTCAGATAATCCTATTCTTAGATACCCGGCTCCCACTGGTTTGAAAAGAGACTTGAAATTTAGCCTAAGTGAATGGGGGGTGGTGAAGATACTATTTAGCCACACCACTATTAACACTATTATTCCTAGAAAAGAGATTACTGCAGTGGGAACAGTGTCTCTTTAACAGCCTCAAGCCAGTAAGTATTTATTTTTAATTTTTTCCACTATGCATAAAAATACTTTGAACAAGTAAAAAATGCTTTTATATTGCATAAATTGAACAAGTATAGACTGTGCCACTAGTTTTTTTAAAGCAACATTCCCTATATAAATGCATTACCAGAATTGGATATCAGTTCATTCTAGTGCCCCAAATAATTAGTAACCTAGACCTAGTATTTTATAATCTTTGATTCAACAAAATTCTTTGGCTAAGCAGGGTTTTATTTATTAATTAAGGAAGAGTTCTAATAACTATGCCAGTCACATTTCTAACCCTGGAAAATCAGAAAAATATATCTTTAACCCAGCCATACAAACCCAGGATCCTCTTTGTAAAAGATAGTTTTCTATCTAAGACAGCTCTTGTGCTGTTTTAAAATATCCAGTGGCACAATCGAGTCTTACGTGGGTTATGTTTCACAAAGAAAAAATGCTAGGAAATCTGTCTGTACTTCCATTTATACTAATGGTGCATTTTTTAGCTACTCAATATAGTTTTACATGTAATGGATAACTAATTTAATTAAAAATAAATGCTTTCCTGCCACAGAATCATTGTGTAGAATCCAAACCTCTACATTTATACAAATTAAGTTTCTAATGTAACTCTTAAGGCTGCATAGAAAGCTACTAAAGCTAAAAGTGCATTGAGTGTAAACCAACATGGTTATGTCTGCCTGACTTTGCAGAAGACAAGAAGCAAATAGCTTTTGTGTGAACTTTGAAATTTAATTTCACTGCTAATCATCTAGACATCCAGTAAATGTGCTTTTCCCACAAACTCAAACTGCCTCCTTTACTTTCCTGGGTACCCCAACTACTCCCTGCTGTAGCTTCCACCTATGAACAGTCTTGCTTATTCCATCTAATATTCTGCAGCAAAAAGAAAGTTAAAGATGTAAGGGCAAAACAAACTAGTGAGTATAGTATTTATTTAAACACAGAAAATACTATAGTGGTTCCATTATCCATTTCTGTGACATTCAGAATTTTTTTTTAAAAAATCTCACTTTAGAAATGCTGCCGCAGTTGCAGATAATGTGTCTGTTGCAATGTATTGCCATTGAGCATTACAGCCTGACCTGATGCTATGTCATACACTCCCCTGCATTCAATTTCCTACCACTCTGTAACTTTCCTATCTTCAAAGCGTCTGACGAAGTGGGATTTTCTCCCACGAAAGCTCATGCGATAAATAAATCTGTTAGTCTTTAAAAGTGCCACAGGACTCTGTTGTCTTTCTACAATAGTTTATACAGAATTTAAGTCATTCTTGCCATGGAGTACACAAGACTCTGTTTACATTTCTCGCCCTATCAGGATAAAGTGAAAGCTTGCTTCTTCACCTTCAGTTCTGCATCCCTGCTTTTCAAACATATTGTAAAAAATATTGTAAAACAAGCATACATGGAACACTAGTAGGGGTATCAGAAGATTTACAAACAGATTTAATGAAAGTGAGTATATTCCTCCATGGATGAATTCTATTGACTTCTTTCAAGAGTCAGCAATCAGTAAGGGTTTGTTTGACTCTTGTCCTTAAGAATAAGATTTTGCATCATCTAATAAGATGATCTACAGCACTCCTTTGATTTTCTGAAAACTAACAAGATAAATTCATAATTTATTAGTAAAACGATGATGAGTTTCAGGAGGTATAAAAGCCATGGTGAAGCAGCTCTTTCATGCTCACTTTGAGGGATCTTGCTATAAAGAACGTTTTAAAATGTCAC
Source organism: Pelusios castaneus (assembly GCA_007922175.1). NCBI lineage: Eukaryota > Metazoa > Chordata > Testudines > Pelomedusidae > Pelusios > Pelusios castaneus. Next base: position 487,216 of record ML685870.1, on the reverse strand, counting down.
ATTACACCAGAGGGGAGTTGTATTGTACTAAATGGAGATTTTTTGCTTGAGAGACAAACAAACAGTCTCTTTGGCCTCAGGTCTTTACAGCTGCACTCATTTACAGAACAGCATGCAGGTTATACTTCTTGGAATTGCCTTGCTTTACTGTAGATCAGTGGTTTTCAAACTTTTTTCCTCAGGACACAGTTGAAAAAAATCATTTATGCCCGCAACCCAACAATTACATCTTTCAGCAATGCATTCCAGACTTCCAGCAGCAGTGGGCACAGTGACCAAGTACCTGAGGGTCTGCGACCCAGTGCTGGGTTCCAACCTGTAACTTGAAAACCACTGCTGTAAATGCTGCATACCTTAGTTACCTTGGACTTGAACAGATGTGAAACACCTGCACTGCCATAAACTGAAGCGGGACTTTCACTGCTCCAGGCATGTGCGCAAGGGGAGGAAAGCAGGGGCACATAACTCCTCCAGGGCTGTAGTGGCACAGGATGAGGAAATGAGCTCCTGCTGGGGACAGGGAGGATGGAGGGAAGGAGGGAAAAGCAAACTCTTGCTGGGGCTGGGCACAGAACATGCCTTTCCCCTCTCCCAAAGGGTTCAAAATTAAATTTCTGCACATGCCCCAGCATCACTCAGTACTTTTGAAGTTAACTGCTCCATAGAAACAGATGTTTAGCAATAGAGAGAGCTATGTAACTGCAGCTCCTGTTGTGATGAGGGTTAATTAATAAGGACTACCAGAAAAAGCCTCCTTGTTCTGAAAAGGTGACCCTGATAAAGACCCATGTGTAGTGAGGGAACACCTCTGAGGGGTAGGGGGCAGAACCAATGAGCCCCAAGGGGGCGGGACCAGAGTCAGCCCATCCATTGGGCTGGAAGTCAAGGGGCGGGCCAAGAAGTTTAAAAGGAGGGTGTGACAGGCTGCTCCCCAAATCCAGTCTGGTGTGCTGCTATGACCGCTTGAACCCCACTCCTGAACCCCAATTTACCCCGCTCTGCTGGGTGACCGCTCACTCCTGAGTCAGTCCACACCAGCCACCAGCGTGTAATTGGTCCCAGGCAGTGGGTGTAAATCCACTAGCCACACAGGCGTTGGTTCCCAAGCAAGCACACCCAGCCCCAGACACTACACTGGGAGCCACTGCCTTACAGGGATTGGGACCCACTCCCAATCGCCTTAGTCTCAAGTCCGTCCACTTAACAAAGAAGTGGATTGTGCCCAGCCTCCCACATCCACACCCTCTAAAGACCACACAGCTTTAGGTAAAACAACTACTAGTTTATTGATCAGAGTCTGATTTCAAGTGAGAATATGGCCAATCAAGGCAGCAACATGTTACAAATGAGTCAGGAGTGACCACTATCAAATAAAAGGTATAAACCGCATACTACTCTAACATCTTCAACTAAACTAACCTCAGAGTCCAAGATTATGCACATGGTGTTTGGCTGTCTGATGTCTTGCAGCCATTCTCTGCCTGTTCTCAGGCAGGGCCCCGATCTTGCTTGAGGTTGGTTGCAGGATGGTGTCTTCTCAGGCTGAAAGCCTGCAGCTTCTCCCTCTTCACAGTCTCTGTGTCTTTGTTTTAACAAACTGCTGACAGCCCCTCCCCTCACTATCCTGTTGTGAGATTCTCTTCACTTCTACCTGAGCAGGGGAGGGCATTAGCATTCCCTTTGATGTGTAAATCTTCAGCCATTGTGCTAGAGACAGTCCTGAGTCTGAACCCTGTAACATGCTTCACATCTATACATACATGTTGCAGCAGGGAACATGGCACCCTGGTAATCATGTGGCACATGTTCTGAGCATTCACAGAGGAACCTGGTATAGCGTAATTGTCATCAAACAACACAATTACACTGCAAAACTGAACAGAAAGATTATACAGGTCACGCCCAAGGGCTGCATAGATGTGCATCCCGTCACAGAGGGCCTGACAACTCAGTCAGGCTGGAGCTCTGGGTTGGGGAAGGACTCCTCAAGAGCTGCCTGGGACCCGGCCCTGGGAGAAGGACTGCCTGCGGCCTAGGAGCCATAGACACACCACATAATGCTGAACCCCCAGGTGCCAGCAGTGTTCCCAGAACCCTGTGACCTGGAGGAGTTGCTGGCTGTAGAGGACATGGAGGGATCCCAGGTGGGCTCTGACCTGGAGAAGCTACCATCTGCTGACAGCCCTGACAAGCTGCTGGACCTGCCATCTCCAGACAAAATCGAGAGGTTCTGCAACCTACCCCTTGGGGATTACCCTGATGAGGAGGAAGATGCCCAGCTACCACCAGGAATGGGTGTAAACAGTAATCTAGGGGGATTAGGGGATAGGGTCCCAGCAACTGAGGCCCCGGAGGTGGCATCAGCATGTTGTGGTGAGGACCCCACTAACCCCACCACAGGCCTCGGCCAGCCTCAGATAGGGGCCTGGGCTGAGATGCGGCAGAGCTAAGTTGACCTGTGGATCCCCTACCCCATTCCCAACCTGAACCTGTATGCCAGGCCCCGCCTGGGGGCCAGAGAGATTGTGGGAGGTGTACCCCAGCAGTGGATCTGCTCACAACACCGTGGAATAGTAAGACTGTCACTACTTCACCAAGCTGGACAAGAACTGTCTCATTTCAAATGAAACCGTCCTTTTGCATAGGAGGAAAGGGAATCCTAGAAAGAAACTGAAGAATATATTGCTGACTCTACCAAAGAGTGGAAAAAAACAGACCTCACCACAACTCATCCCATTTAAAACTACAGGAAGCATAAAAGTTGACTCATTGGAATTTTAAAGCTATAAAATCACTTTAGGTCATCAGAACTGATGTAACAATGTCTTCCTGAGTCTGCAGACAGCCTGAAACAATAGCCATGAATGCTCCATTTATCTCAATAGTGTGTTAAATATACCCCTCTACTGTTCTGGGGAATCTTACCAATACCTCCTCAATAGAGACGTGTGTGTGTCCAGATAAGAATGCAATGGGCCCTGTCTGCATACCCTACCAGAGACAAACTCCTGCCACCTCAAGTCGGGACAAGCCTGTAGAGGTGGATCAAAGTGAAACCCAGTGTCCGTGTGCCTACGATTTTGAATGGACTTAATACAGCCACAGGAAAATACAGAACTGTATCTGAATCACTCAACCACTTAGCTAGTGGGGAGACAGACATGGTAATACGACTGATTTTTTTTGCTCCTAAATCATGGCACTGGGCTAATCCAGCTGGTGTCAATTGGTGGGGGAGCAAGGGAAATGTTTTGTCCCAATGAAGGTCCAGCCCAGCAGACAGTATGGATAGGTGCCCAGTTCACTCTTCTATGGTTTCCTTCCTGGCTGGCACAGAGTGGGCTGCAACACTGACACTTAGTTAAGTCGACTTAGCATGTCTACACCTAAATTTTAAGTTGACTTAGGGGGGAACCTTACAAAGTCATCCTAGAGCATCCACACTGGATGCCTAGGTCAACTTCTACAGGCTAGGGGGACCTTGGGCAGGCCCATGGTGGCAGGGGGGCACCCCTTGCCCAGTGTCAGGGGGGCTAAGCCTTTGCCCCATTTTACCTGGGTACAGTGGGGCAAAGGGAGACAGGGACCCTGGCAGGGCATAGGTGCAGGGTGGGCAGGGCTCTGCCCTGCCCTGTGGGGGGGCATGCCATGCTCCCCCTGTGCCCCCTCTGCAGGGAGAGCAGTGGGGGGAGTCCTGGAGAACCCTAAGTCAACTCTAAGTCGATTTAGGGCTAATCCAGGTCTGCACTGGATTAAGTCAAGTCGACTTAAGCCTAAAGTCGAATTAAAAGGAGGTTTAATAAAGTTGAAAAAATAAATAAATAAAGCTTGCTTAAGTCGACTTAAGGAAAGTGTAGTGTAGACGCAGAGTAAATTAAATCGACTTAAGCAAGCTTAAGTGGACTTAATTTACAAGTGTAGACGCACTCATAGTGATTAGGAGTCCTAGCCTATGCTGCTATGGCTTCCATCAGGGCTGGGGGAGACACCACAGTAGCTAAGACCAGGATCCACCACTTGGAGCATGAACAGATGTGTAAATGGGCACTGTCATGGCAGGGGGATGAGATTGATTCTTTTATTTATTTCTGGAACCAGCCCCCTATTCTTGTCCTCACAATTTGTCCTTAAGGAAATGTTAGTTGGGGCTTACCTTCTCAGTACTATTACCTGTGCTACTCATGTGGATGTAGCTTTCAGACTGGAAAACGAATTTCTACCTGTGCTATAATTGGGAGGAGATATGTTTTCTCTTACAGCAATATTTTCAGCTCTTTTGAGTTGATATTTAAACTCTGCTGAAGTTGTAACATCTGTGATCCTCTGTCATCTGCATTTACCCACACAAGCTTACAAAAAGTTTTACGAGCTTCATGTGCCATTAAAAACTTAGCTTTGATAGTAATTACCATCTTTTAACAAACAAGTTAAATGTTTTAGAGGTGATCAGAAGTCTTTGCTTTTATACATTTTTAATGTACATTTCTATTTGCAGTCTTAGTCCTAATTCGCCTTCTGCTGTTTCTCAGGCTGAAAAAACCTATAAAAGACTAATGTGGAAGAATTGCTGGGTGATGTTTGTATATCACAAACTTATTCTAAACTGATCGATGATGAGAAGAGACATAATATGTTCAAGAGTCTAAACAAAAACAGAAGCCGTCTATGTCCATTAACCTAATGGGTAATAGTAGAAAGCAAAATACTTGTCTCAGGACAAGGCGGCTAAATGGCATTGAGGTCATTCAGTAAAACATTTAGCATGTAGGCTATTTGTTCTCATTTGCTACAGCTCTGTTCCACTCTCTCATATCAACTACTCTGCCTTGCAATGCTCCGGGATGAATAATTTTCAAAGACAGATAGAATCAGCTGCTGCTGAAATCAGCCAAGTTCAGTCTAAAAGGTTTTATTAATATATAGGAGCAAGTTGCCACTTTGAAGGAGTGAGACCTTTTAATTATCAATATACAAAATGCAAACCCATTCCATTCAAAGATGCATTGTTTAGCAGCATGCAGTGACTTTGTGAAGCACTAAACCCACAAACTTTCAAATAAAAAAATTCCTTGTTCAGAAAATTCCATAAAAGAATAAATTTCTCTAGCAATTACCAACAACGTCTTCATTGTGTCTTCAAACCAGAAACCCATCATGTGTCTGGAGGAGATCTCTGGCCTGAGAAGCCTTTCAGGAGATGGTTTGATTACATGGGAGGGACACCAGTTTCAGGCCATTTAGAAGAATAAACCCTTTTCAGAAGCACTAGTAAGTGTGTTCCAACAGTATTGCGTTCATTCCAGTCTAAGCCTTAAAAAGGCCAAGAGCCTCCTTAATGACTAAAGAATTCTCCTTGACTTTTGCCTCCCTCAGTCATATGTTAATTTAAACAGTGCAACGCTCATGAAGGATTTCTATACACTTAAAGTTTGTATATATTAAAGTTTCACTTCATTGAGAGCTCTCCCCATGAGATGGTATTAAAGCGCTAAGGCCTATTTATACTGCAAAAATATTCTGGACATTTTAAAACCCGATTCAGCTAAACAGATTTTAAAACCAGTTTAGAGTTGTAGTGCATGCCTGTTCTATGGCAGCATAACCTGTTTTTATAGCGCCTCTTTGAAAGTGCCTCTAAGAGAGAGTGTTGTCAATAGAGTGCAAAAGGCAAATTGGAACAGAGCCAAAATAGACAGATGAGAAGAATGAGACAATTGCACTGGCTGAACTCTGTGTTCAGAGGAGAAGGGAAGAGGCACTATTAATTGGAAAGGAAGGAAATCAGGGTAGATTTTGGAGAAGGATGAGAGAAATCATAACATACTTGTGTTCTAAGAAAAAGTACAAGCATGTGTGACAAGGTGAGTGAGGTAATATTCCCTCACACACACACACCTTATCTCTCTAATATCCTGGGACTGACGCCACTACACCACCACTGCATACAAGCTATGAGTGTCAGTGCTACCAACTGCCTTGGTTTATCTGTCCATTTCACAAATTTTGATCTCCCTAATAAGGCTAAAAGAAAAATAAATACACGTAAGGGCAAAATTCTCAAAAAGGTCTCTGACTTAGGACCCTGATGAGTAATGGTGGATTCCTAAGTGTTCCTAAATCATTTTTCAGAAACGGAAATTAGGTTCTTAATGTCAATTAGACACTTCTTAAAACGTTACCATTAAGTCATTTATATTAGCGTTCTGCATAGTTCATAGCTGTATTATATACAGGCTGCTGTTCCTCCTACATGACCCTTTCTGTTTCAGTGAGTCTGTGTAGAAATGACTAGCAGGTAAAAATTGTAACCCACTTATTCCAGTCAGATGTGACCCCATCAGAGTTTGCATCAACTGACTGGTCCATTTTAAAGCTGAAACACTATATGATGATTTTAGCCCAAAACCAAGTTTAAAGCATATTTACAAATCCCAGAGAACAGGTTTCCAATTACCTACATGGTCATAATATTGGCTGTAATGGAACATACCACTCAAGGTTAGGGACTCTCATTGGCTATGTCTACACTTGAAAAGTTAAGTCGACTTTATTAAGTCAACTTAATAAGGTCGACTTTAAGTCAACTTAAAGTCGACTTAACAAAAGTCGACAACTTTTCTAGTTTAGACATAGCTCCTTTTCAACCTTAAGTCAACTTCATAAGGTGGATTTAGGCACTTATCCCTATCCACACTGGCTTAAGTCGACCTAAATCGAAGTGTTATTAAGTCGACTTAACTTTTCCTTAAGTCAACTTAACAAAATGCTTAAGTTGACTTTAGGAAAGCACAGTGGGGACGCAGAGTAGTTTAAGCTGACTTAAGCCTTCTTTAATTGACTTAATTTGTAAGTGTAGACACACCCATTGAGATTTTTACGGTTAGATGCCTAAAGTTAGATGTATGAGTCCTTATTTCAGTGAGCTGCTAGATCATAAAAACAATGAACACTCATCAGTATACAAGCCATTTTATTCACCTAATTTAGGATTTAACCACATCACATAACTAAATGCACTTTTATGCTTCTTAAACATGTTATATTTTAACTTTACATAAAAGAATACTAGTGACTTGTTTCCTTATTTCCATATGTTATAAACAGTCTCTAGCCTCACTCTAGCTATATTTATAGTTTACTTACATAAAAGTTTAACACACCTACTATACTCCTTCCTGAAATAAAGGGCAGGCCATACAGTATGTTTAGCCTTAAGGGAGCTGTTAGCTAAACAACTGTGAATTAAAGGAGTCATTTGTGGAGTCATTTCTGTGGCAGAGCTCTTCATCACATAGGAAAGCTTCCATAGGGGAAACCAGTGTGCTGAAAACCCTTCCAAGCCCCTTTGACTCTGTTAAATCTCCTTACAGGGATGTCCTTCATGTATTTATCGTTATTTCTTTTGTGTGTGTGTGTGTGTGTGTGTGTGTGTGTATTTGTTCTGTTAGCTACATTTTTCTTTCAGCACCATAGATGTGTTGCTCTTTGACTGATAGTTACAGAGGATCTTGTGAGTAAATGCACCTTTTTCAACTCAATCTTAAAGTCTCTAAGTAAATCAGCACATAGGCCTTTTTTAGGAACTCCTTGTTTGTTCTTTAAATGAGTTATGCCAGGGTTCTAAGAACTTAAAAAAAAATTCATTTCTTCTAGTATACAGCAGTGTAACAGTTTTTGCAATCTTGAGCATCAAAAATTATTCAGTTCAGAAGTAGATATCGTCATGTGCTCTTAAGGCATTTTCATATCTAGCCAATTCTTGCTATATAATACACATGCAATGTTGCTAAAAGGTCAAATTTGATTGCAGGACTATGTGATGAGGAATGATAACGTAATCTGACCCTCCAATGTGTAGCATTCATTACTGTCTACTCTGCAAAATTAACAGTCTCAGAGAGTGCTGGTATTTAATTAAATATGGGAACTCAATATAGAATATCAGAGCCACATAAACAGGTTTTCTTCCATTCTCTTCAAAACATGACCACATAATTGGTGGCAACCAAGTTATTTCAACTATATATAGACATCAATGAGAAAATCATGAAAAATTCAAATCTCTATAGATGAGTACAAAAACAAAACAAAAACACACACAAGTCTTGACTTTACAGAAAGGTTTCATTTCCCAAAATTGGATCTGTTTGTCAGTCAAATTAATCTTCAGAATCCAATTAACCTTGAAGTGGGTGCCATAAGTTCTTTTTTTAGATGAAACACTGCATATCTAATGAGAAAACTAAAAGCACCTGAGAATCACCGGGGTAGTCACATTCCAGCAGAAAACAATGTTGCTTTTCAAGTTTGTTTCTCTATCCTCGCTACAAGATATGAAAGTCTTAATATCTTACTTTTGTTTCTGAAAACATTAATTCATTGATGGCATAATAGGACCTACATTTTGTTCTTTTTATCTATATGCTCAAGTAAAAGATAAAGGAATGCATGTTTCCCCACTAAAAGACTTTAATGAGCTTCATACAATAATCCATAAGAAGTTCTAATAGCCCTCCCACATCTAAGAGGAAATTTTAGTTCAAAGTTAATATATATATCCTAATCTGTTGTTGCCAAAGTTCACAATTCAGCAACCTCATCGAAGGAAGAATGGTGATTCTGATGTTAGTGTATTTTTAAAGTTCTAAATGCCACGGCAGATCCATGATGTAGAATTATTATGGAGCTGTTAACACCGACTCTCCTCTTTGAAATGGTAGTAAATCAAAGTGCACTTGGGAACTTTTAGTGCAAAGCCATAGGATCCATGTGGACATTTTAGTCACAGTATATGGCTAGTCCAGGTTAGTTTTATACCCCAGATTGCCATGAACTAAAGCCTTGTCAACACTACATGGTGTGTAGGGTACAGGCACTACATGTGTAGCTACATGCCACAGTGGAAGCAAGCAGCATCCACACTTGTGATTAAAGGAAGCCTCTCCCTGGTAGAACCTATCCCTAATGAGCAAGGAAGGGCTGCAGCAGCAGGGAGGCCATGGGACATACTGCTAAAATAGCAGTTTAGACATGTTAGATACTTTGTGGGTATGTAGAGAGTTGCGTTGGCTATTTACTGTAAGGTTCAGGAGGGTAGGGTACTGTCCACTACTCACATAAGCCATACTTCAACATCTATATTGTTGCTTTATACGTCTGCTGGGTGGCTGTTCAGTATCTGTATTCTACTCTCTTTCGAAAAGGTAGATGTATAGATAAGCCCTCAGTGAAGCTAAAGAGCAGAAAATACTGTGAGGGGAAATATATATTCTATACATACTGCTCACAATGTAGAATACTTTAAACAAACTATAAGTTACAACTAGAGCTGGTTGAAAAGTTTTCCAGGGGAACCTTTTCCCCTCAGAAAATGAAATGTTCCATGGGAATGTGTATTTTGACAACATTTTTGTTTAGAAAAAATTGGAACAAAACAATTAAGTGCTGAAATGTCCTGTTTTGACATTTGCAGAACAAAAATAATTTTGGTTTTCATTTTCAACAATAGCTTTTCAAAACAAATAGATGGTTGTGTTTTATATTTTTTTAAAAAAATGAAATAGGTCAAAATCAAAATAAAACAGTTCAATTTTTTTTCAAAACAAACTTTTGATGCGAGACAAAATTGAACACTTTGTTATTGTATTAGTGAAAAGATTCAAGACATGTATTTTTGGCTCAATTTCACATGAAAGAAATTTTGGGTGATTTTGAAGTTTTCCACAGGATTCCTTTTTCTGGTCATCTGTAACTGTAATAAGAATTCGCAGAATCATAACCTATTTTAAATCTTTCATATGCACCACAGCACTGAAAAATTAATGAGTCTGTCCTTGTATATGCACAAGAATGGCTCCCATAGAAAGTCATTCAAGAGGAGAAGGATAGTCAGAGTTAAAGCACTTCTGGGTTCTACTTCTCAGTCTGCCATGGACAAGACATGCCAACATTTTTGAACATGTAGCTTCTAAACTTTGAGCCTGAGTTTCAAAAGTATTAAGCACTCAACAGTAGTCAGTACTAGTCAGAGATGCTCAACAGTGCTGAAATCAGATGAAAACTATCTGTAAACTGTGGTCACCTCCTCAGCACACAGGGATGCAGGGCTGTCCTTAGGGGGCTGCGAACGGGGCAATCGCCCCGAGCCCCGTGGTTTTGTGAACCTCATGCTGTCCCGCTCCCAGTGGAGCAGTGCAGGGCCTGTGCCGTGGCCCCCCCACGGCCATGCTTCCCCCCACTCCCTTGTGAGCTGAAGGCAGCAGGACAGGCCAGGAGCGCTTCCCCTGGCCCCTGGGCCGGCCCTCCTCCCCGCCCCCAGGGCACAGCATGCAGGCCCAGGGGTGGGGCAGGTACAGAGGACCCAGCCTCTGGGCCGGCCTGGTGCAGCCTGCCCAACATCCCTCACCACGGCCACATGTGCCCAGAAAGGGGCCCCAGCCATGGCCAGGGCTGGCCCTTGTTGACGGCGTGGCCTTGATTGCGGCTGGCTCCCCGGCTGGGGCACTGGCTGTGGCAGTCTGGGGTCCCGGCTGTGGCTGGGGCAGTGGCAGCCTCGGCCGGGGCTGGCTCCCTGCTGGCGGGTGGCCTCAGCTTCCTGGCCTGGGGCCGGCTCCCGACCACCCAGGGCCGCAGCCTCGGCCTCCCACCCCCCCAGGAGAGTGGCTGTGGCCTCGGCTTCCCGCCACCCAGGGCTGCAGCTACCTGCTGCCCTGTGGACAGCCTCAGCTTCCTGGCCTGGGGCTGCGGCCACAGCTCCCGGCCTCAGCTTACAGGGCCGGCTCCCCAGGGGCCAGGGTCCCTGGGGGGCAGAGCGAGCCAGCCCACTGCACTCCCCCTCAGAATGTGGGGGGCCCCCTTAGGTCGATTTGGCCCTGGGCCCCACTCCCCTCAAGGGACAGTCCTGCAGGGATGTTGTGAATTAATTCACTGCACACAACTTTAGTGCCAGAGCATGTATGACATCTAATTTTGTTTAATTCTGATTTTGATAGTAACCCAAAAGTTTGGCAGCCATAGTTGATAACAGGTCTGATTAAGGCTCTGCATCCCATCAGCAGTGTTTTCATATATACACTCCAAATAGTATCAGCAAGACTTAAGTAGTTTAGTCTTTGTATTTTTATTTTTAATAAAGTCTATATGATCTTTATTAATCAATTACTTTAGAAATATTACCCATAGGAATTTGAACCTTTTAACTAATTCTAATTGCTCTTCATACAGATAAAGTTTACATACCTTTGTAACTTTCCTTTTTTGTAAAGGCCTGTCCTGTGGTATTAGCAATGGAGAACTTGAAACCCAATGCATTTCCTCAGTCAGAGATCTCTTATAAAAGTTTCAGAGGGGTAGCTGTGTTAGTCTGTTGTACAGCAAAAAACAACGAGAGTCCTGTGGCACCTTATAGACTAACACATTTTCTTTGGCATAAGCTTTCGTGGACTATAACCCACTTCATCAGATGCATCTGACGAAGTGGGTTATAGTCCACGAAAGTTTATGCCGAAGAAAATCTGTTAGTCTATAAGGTGCCACAGGACTCTCGTTGTTTTTTGTTATAAAACTTTGAATCTCTCTCCTGCAACTTCAATATACCTGCTCCTAACTCAGAGCACAATTATCAGCAATTACAGGAACCCCACACTTACTCACTCTGGGAGATCATTATATTATTAAATAAGGTCAGGTCCCATTTCCCAGTGATCAGACCTTTTCTGCTCTCACGTTCTTGGTTTTATAGTGCTGGCCCTGTCCTACCCTACTGGGCTTCATTCAATTAACCATAGTCGTCCTTTCAGGAGATGCCAGGTCACCTAACTTCTCAGGCTCCTGTTAACCTTATCAGGGCTGGTGTGGGGCAAACAATCCATCAGTCATTTTATAAGTGACTGTTTTTCATATTTTGAATACACACCATGACCACCCTGGAGTCTTTATAGAAGAACAAAATTGCCATTGAGCTTGAAGTGAGTTTTACCTACACATGGACAGGAGGATGAGGCAAAAAGAATACATCTATTTGGGACCAGAAGGGGGCCCACAATTTACCAGCTTGTCTCACTATCCTTGAAAGCAACTGCATACTGGATTAAGGAAATAAGGCTTATCAATGGAGCAATGAATGGTGGCTCTCCCTCCTCAGTACTGTGGCTAATGCATGTGTTACTTTACAGTAGAAGAAAAATAATGCCTTTTCATACCATGCTTCGTTTTGAGGGAGTCATTCAATTGCAGATTTAAAAAATTAGTTCTCATTTACCACCTTTTATTTATGCTACTGTACCTAGACAGCCAGTTAGAGCCCCACAACCAGTCAAACAGCTAATAGTATAATGATTTGAGGGGATGCGGTAAAGATTTGGATCTATTTCCCTTCAACAGAGTAGTTTCTCAGTAGATTTAATTTTAGCCCTCTCAGTCCAGACACATGCTCAGAATTCAGCTTCTCCTGAGACTATAGATGCTGCTACTAATGCTCCCTTATTGCCAAGTCATGGACAGTTACAGAGCCAGCTGCCTCTCTACCTCTTACTGATCCCTGAATGCACCTTTTTAAGGTGTTCTCTTACCTGCCTTGAGCTGGAATCTTGTGATTTTTCCATTCTTAGAGCAGGATTTACATAGTAGCTTACATGTAACAATTGCTCAATACCCCTCAAATCAGACACCTGCCTTTCTTCCTTGGGGAGCATGTAAGTAGTGATATGACCAACAGCCTTCTTAAAACAAACCAAAAAAAAAAAAGTGTTTATTTAGCTGTTGGAACAAAGCGCCAAAGAAGAAAGTAATTTAAAAGAAACAACCTGTATGCCTATTTAGTCTGTCTAATTTTAAACTTTACTTACTAGCAAAATTAAATAGGCTAAACCCATCACCCCTATCACTCTCTATGCTGGACAAAAGATGCTGCCAGATGTCCTCAAGCAGTGAGTCTGCACCTATTCCTCTCCAGGGGTACATCTACACTGGAGCCTTAGGTCGACTTAAGGAACGGTAAGTCGACCTATAGACTCCTGCATCCACGCTGGGCTTTAATTAAGTCAATTTAAGCGCTTCCTTAAGTCGACTTAACACCGCCTCTTACAAAGGGGTAGCCGTGTTAGTCTATTGTAGAAAGACAAAAAAAAGTGCCACAAGACTCTTTTGTCTTTTTACCGCCTCTTACGGTCGACTTAAAGCTTAAGTTGACCTTATTAAGTCAACTTAAGCCAGTGTAGATGGGGAAAGCCCTTAACTAGACCTAATTGGACTCCAGACCCACCCCCGCAGCTACCCACAACACACCACTCCTCTGTCGACCTACCACCTGCCAGGGTGGATGCAGGCAGTCAACAGGAGTTTTCGATGTGGACTCTCTAAGTCGACTTAGTTGACCTTGTTAGGTCGACTTAAGAGCCTCCAGTGTAGACATACCCCAGGTTAGGAATTTTCCCCTCTTTGTTTAAATGCATTTGGAAATCCCTGACACAAAACCCAGTTGTACACAAAGGAGTGTTCAAACCATTTACATGAAAGAATATTAGGCAAGGGAATGGGGATAGAGTAATGAAATGGGATGGGGAACTTAAGGGAATTCAACAGTGAAACTATAGCACAATTCCTTACCCCACCTTTGGAGGTACCCAAAACCTTTACACCCCATGTGAAGTCTAATTCCCACAGGTGGTGCACATAAAGCTAAGGGGCAGCCTGGAGCCCCAGGCTGGAGGGGGCCCCCACAGTTGTGGGGGAGCCCAGGGCTCCAAGGCCACTTAATCTAGCCCTAGCTGGAAGGGACCTTGAAAGTTCATCTCGTCCAGCAGTTTTCAACTAAGGGAATAATTACACCTGGGGATATGCAGAGTTCTTCCAACAGAGTTCTTCAGCTCAACCACATCAAACCTGTCCTTCAAACTACCACCCCCAGTTTGGGAATCAAGTGCAGGGCTGCATAGGGGGTGCAAGTAGGGAAACTGCCAAGGATCACACATCATAGGGCATCTTGCAAAGCTAAGTTACATACCTTACTCCTCAACCCTAGATGGCAGGGATTGAGCTTCAGGCTCCTGAAAAGGGTATAGTATTCTGGAAAGGTTGAGAACCACTGATATAGTCCATCCCTCACACACTGAGGCAAAACTAAGTATACCTAGATCATCCCTGAAAGATATTTGTCTAATAAGATACAGAAATAGGTTACCACAGGAGTTTGTGAAATCCCGGTCCTTGGAGGTTTTCAGGAACTAACTACACTTAGTTAGAATGTGTTTCCCAACATCTAACTAAAATCTTCCTTGCTGTAGATTAAGCTATTTCTTGTCCTATCTTCAGTGGTCATGAAGAACAACTGATCACCTTCCTCTTTATAAACAGCCCTTAACATATCTGAAGCTCACTAATCAGGCCCCCTTTTAGGTTTTCTTTTCTCAAGACAAAACACTTCCAGGCTAACCTTTCCTCACAAGTCAGGTTTTCTAACCTTTTGTCATTTTTGTTGCTCCCCTCTGGAGTCTCTCCAGTTAGTCCATATCTTTCCTAAAGCATAGTGTCCAAAACTACTGGAACTGAAGCCTCACCAGTGCAAAGGAGACCAGGACAATTACCTGCCATGTTTTACATATGACAGTCCAGTTAATACACTTCCACCCCAAGAAAACCCCAAAAAACTTACATTAGCCTTTTGTGCCAATAATGCATAGATTCTTTTCTGCATTACTGCTGCCTCATTTGTTCATCTAATTTAAATAAATATTCTTTAATCTGTTCTGTACCTATTCCAGCTGGTGTTTCTTCCCACCTTTTTTCTTAATATTAATTGTGTTAAGCATCCAGTCACAATTACATTTTTTTTAGAGAAAAGTGAAACAGAGTAGACAAAACACCTCAGCTTCCTTGGTTTCATTTATTAGCTCTAAGTAGTAGACCTTAACTTTTCTTAGTCTTTCACTTATTCCTCATATATGTAAGGAGCCTATTCTTATTATTTTTTATGACCCTTGCAAGCTGCAACTTAGTCTTTTTGATTTTGTCTTAGTCTTTTATAGTTAGTCTAACTTATAATCTCATTTTGTCTTAGTCTTTTTTATTTTGTCCCTACGTGCTTGTGTTATGCTTTGTTATTCATCCTTAGAAATCTGTCCTTCTCTCTACTTTTTGTAGAATTCCTTTTTGATTTTCAGAACATTAAAGAGCTCTCGATAGTGCCATATTGGTCTCATAGACTCATAGACTAAGGTCAGAAGGGACCAGTACGATCATCTAGTCTGACATCCTGCAAAATGCAGGCCTCAAGACCTCACCCACCCACTCCTGCAATAGGCCACCAACCTATGACTGAGTTATTTACCTCCTTAAATCATGATATAAGGACTTAAGATACAGAGAATTCACCGGTAGGTGAACCATGCCCTGTGCTACAGAGGAAGGCAAAAAACCCCCAGAGCCCAGGCCAATCAGCCCTGGGGGAAAATTCCTTCCCGACCCCAAATATGGCGATCAGTTAAACCCTGAGCACGTGGGCAAGTCTCAACAGCCAGTTATCCAAGAAACAATTCTCTGTAATAACTCAGAACCCACCCCATGTATTCTCCCCTCTTAGGCCACTTGTAAATCCACCACACGTAGCCAAATATCAGTCAATTTCCAAAACAGGCTAATCATACCATCCCCTCCATAAATTTATCAAGCTCAGTTTTGAAAGCAGTTATGGTTTTTGCCCCCACAACTCCCCTTGGAAGGTTATTCCAGAACTTTACACCTCCAATGGTTAGAAACCCGCGTCTAATTTCAAGCCTAAATTTCTTGATGGACAGTTTATAACCATTTGTTCTGGTGTCCACATTGGTGCTGTACTCAAATAATTCCTCTCCCTCCCTGATGTTAATCCCTCTGATGTATTTATAGAGAGCAATCATATCCCCCCTCAGCCTTCTTTTGGTTAAGCTAAACAAGCCAAGCTTCTTGAGTCTCCACTCATAAGGCAGGTTTTCCACTCCACAGACCATCCTTGTAGCCCTTCTCCGCACCTGTTCCAATTTGAATTCATCCTTTTTAAACATTGGGGACCAGAACTGCACACAGTATTCCAGATGGGGTCTCACCAGTGCCTTGTACAGCGGCACTAACACCTCCCTGTCTCTACTTGAAATACCTCTCCTGATACATCCTAGAACCGCATTAGCTTTCTTTACAGCCACATCACATTGGCGGCTCATAGTCATCCTATGATCAACCAGTACTCCCAGATCCTTCTCCTCCTCAGTCTGTTCCAACTGATGTGTCCTCAACTTATAGGAAAAATGCTTGTTGTTTGTCCCTAAATGCATGACCTTGCACTTCCCATTATTAAATTTCATCCTGTTCCTGATACTCCAGTAAACAAGGTCATCCAGATCTTCCTGTATGGTATCCCGATCCTTCTCCGTATAGGCAATACCTCCCAACTTGGTGTCATCCGCAAACTTTATTAGCACATTCCCGCTTTTTGTGCCAAGGTCAGTAACAAAAAGGTTGAACAAGATCGGTCCCAAGACAGATCCCTGAGGGACTCCATAGGTAACCTCCCTCCAGCTTGACAGTTCACCCTTCAGTATGACCCGCTGTAGTCTCCTTTTTAACCAGTTCCTTATCCACCTTACTATATTCATATTCATCCCCATCTTCTGTAACTTAACTAATAACTCCCTATGTGGAACTGTATCAAATGCCTTGCTGAAATCTAAGTAAATTAGGTCCACTGCATTCCCTTTATCTAAAAAATCTGTTATCCTTTCAAAAAAAGGAGATCAAGTTGGTCTGGAAAGATCTCCCTTTTGTAAAGCCATGTTGTATTTTATCACAGTTACCATTATCCTCTACAGCCTTAAGTACTTTCTCCTTCAAAATTTTCTCCAAGACCTTGCATACTACCGAGGTCAAACTAACAGGCCGGTAGTTACCCGGATCATTTTTATTCCCTTTCTTGAAAATAGGAACTACATTAGCGATTCTCCAGTCATACGGTACAACCCCCGAATTTACAGATTCATTAAAAATCCTCGTTAAAGGGCTGGCAATTTCATGGGCCAGTTCCTTTAGTATCCTCGGATGGAGATTGTCCGGACCCCCCGATTTAGTCACATCCAGCAGCTCAAGTTTGGCTTCTACCTCAGGTATGGTAATTTCCACATTCATGATCTCATTCTCATTAGCTTCTCTACCTCTACCCCCCAGCTCAACTTCACTCTCATTGAAAACAGATGCAAAGTACTTATTTAGACATTGAGCCATGCCTAGATTATCCTTGACCTCCACCCCATCCTCAGTTTTTAGCGGTCCCACTTCTTCTTTCTTTGTTTTTTTCCTATTGATATGGCTAAAGAACCTTTTACTATTGGTTTTAATTCCCTTCGCAAGGTCCAGCTCAGCTTGACTTTTTGCCTTTCTCACTGGTCTCTTATGACTCTTCCTGTCTTTCACTTGCATCTGGATAATTTGCCTTTGTGCCTTTAATATTGGCTCTGGGAAAGTACCAGTTGTGCTGCACTCCTTTTCCCGCTCAGATTTTCTTCCCATGGGCCCTTATCTAGGAGTTCTGTGAGTTTATTATAGTCTACACTTTTGAAGTCCATTGTCCTTATTTTGCTACTCTTTCCTTCCTTTATTAAGAAATCATGAATCTGTAATTTCATGATCACATGCACCCAAGCTGCCTTACACCTTCTTATTCACAATTAACTCTTCCCTGGTAGCAAAAATCAAGTCTAAAATGGCTGTACCTCTCGTTACTTACTCCATCATTTAAAACAAGCAGCTGTCCCCCAACATGTTCCAAGAACTTACTGGACATTTGTGTTGTGCCTTATTTTTCCACTGGATGTCTGAGTAGGTAAAGTCCCCCATTATTACCAGGTCTTCTGTGCTGTATGTTTCTGCTTTACTTTGCACAGGATCACATAAAATCTAGTGCAGTTCTGCTAATCAACTTCACCACTTGTGTGCATCCAAAGACATAGTAATGTTCTTTGTTTGGTTGATTTTCCAATCTCGGGAAGGCAATACTCTGTTTCTTCTGATTAGCTGAACAAGAAAAAGGGGTAGTCTAGTGGTTAGGGGCACTAGCTTAGTATACTGGGATTCTGCTTTAATCCAAGTTCCAGTGCAGTCTGTGACTTTGAGCAAGTCATTTAACCTTGATTCCTTTGTAGCATGGGGCACGGCTCACTGGCTAGCGGATTCTCTGTACTTTATAGTCATTAATTCATGAGTTGAGGACTTTAATAACTCAATCACAGGTTAGAGGTTTAGTATAGGATTAGGTGGGTGAGATTTTGTGACCTATATTGTGCAGGAAGTCAGACTAGATGATCATATTGGTACCTTCTGACCTATGAGTCTATGATTCAATTTCCTCACCTCAAATAGTAGACAGAATATTGCCCTACCTCACAGCTATGACGTGGGGCTAAATCCATTACTGCCGGATGAACATAAATGTTATAGTCAAGTGCACCATAGACAGGCCAAAAACAAACAAACAAGATTGGTTTCAGGCTAGAAAAGCCTTTCATTTCTATGATTCTGATTAAAAAAGTCATCCCAGGTAAATACTGATTAAACTCAACTTTTTCATGATGTTTCAGTGGCTAACATGAAAAGAGTTTTGGTCCAGGTGCCCACATCACAAAAGTCACCACCACCAGTTAGGATATAAAACAGTTGCAGAAAGCTAAGCTAAAGAGAGACTGAATTACCCTTTCACTAGCGGTGATACCTACAGTTTATGACTGAGGTACATTGCAGGGCAATGAGTAAAAGATACCCATGTTTTAGCTTTTCTACAGACAGAAGGATTCAGCATGCAGAACTGTGAATCCAGAATCCTTTCAGAGGCAATGGAAATTTACAACATTAAAATAATTTAAATTAATTCATTTACTGTAGCATTGTTTATTTTAAAAGAAAAATGTATTCAGTTTATCTTTATCATTTAGCAAAAATCACAGGGCAATACTTAAATCAAGGAATATGAGAGAGAGAAAATAAGGAAGGTTTTGCTCTCATATGCAAGTAAGAGCCTGAAAGGGTTAATTAAACTAAGCCAAGACCATACAGAAGGCAGCTTTGGCCTTAATTTCTACTCTCTTACATTTCTAGCTGTGCCTGCTATAACATATCTTTTAGCTGTTGGGGAAGAGACTTGCATAATGAGCTGCTTTATAGGTGGGTTATAAAAACAACTGACAAACTTGACCATTTTGATGACTTTTCTATAAATTGTCTCACTAAGTGCTTTGCATGTAAATGCCATTATCAGCACCAGCTGCTATAGCAACTAGGATATTTAGGAAATGATTGAAAGTGAATATTATGGCAAATCCAATCTCTCAGGAAGGCAAGAATTGTCTGAGGAGAAAAATGTAAGATTTGTAAATGCAATGTTGATTTTCTTGTACGTCATCTCCTTATGTTGGCAAATCAGGTACCTACGTAGCACTGAGGCCCTTTTATTCTATGTTGTATCTGATCAGATATAACAGTGTCATTTTGTACTCTTAGCCTTGATATATTAGGACCATTTCTACATTCATGATATATATTAACTATTACATATTATGGCTCAAGCAGTGTCATAGAAAGAAAACTAATTTGCAATTATCTGTTTGCTTGGCTTAATGGAAGCACTAGCTATTGCTTGCATGCTCTGCAGCATTGAGAGCTTCACCTCATATGATATTTTTCCCTCAGAGAAATCTATTTCTGTTTTCCAAAAAGGAATATTGTATAAAAGGAATATTTGAGCAACCTTCTCAAATAAGTGTTCTAGAATCTGAAGAGGTCTCTATCAATAAACAGTCCTATCTGAGGCCTGCAAATTTGACAAATGAACCTCAGGAAGGCTCAAATATCTGATACTGTTTAGATAAACATTTCAAAACCCAGATGCTCATCAGAATCCTATACAAACTATGTCCATTTCTACACTCTAAAAAACTGGTTGGGATTGGACTTCAATATAAAGTTCTCTGGTGGGAGTTTAGCTTTTCTGCATCTATAGCCAACTAGGAAGTGCAGAGTCAATCAAGATAACTAAACTTTTCTAAAAGTTGAACAGTTTCAGTTGGATCTTATTTTATCCTTTCCTGAAAGCATAAGAACTGTGAACAAAACATTTATGAATCAATGATATAGCCATATTTATCCCAAAGCTCCAATCATCTTCCGTCTCAGTACGGTTGTTACAGATCATCCATAAAATAAGGTGACCTATGAGGATGAGCCGATGGAATCTTAAACATATCTATACTGTGGTTAAAGTTGAGTGGGATGGGAATTCTAAGAGAACAAGTTTTGTTAGAGATTCTCTTTTTAGTTAGGTGCAACTGCACTGAACTCAATGGGTACGTCTACACTGGCAAGTTAGATTGACTTAAGGAGGTTTAAGTCGACCTAAACAAAGCCTCATCCACACTGGGCTTTTATTATGTCGACTTAAGCCCTTTCTTAAATTGACTTAATAAGAGCTTAAGTCAACTTAATAACACCTACTCTGAGGTTGACTTAAGCTTAAGTCGACTTAAAGCCAGTGTGGGTGGGGATTAGTGCTATGTCGACTTTATTAAGTCAACTTAAAGCGATTAAGTTGACTTAACAAGGTCAACTTAAGTCAACTTAAAGTATTGCCACTCTGTTAGGTCAACTTAACAAGGTCGACTTTAAGTTGACTTAAAGTCGACCTTGTTAAGTTGACTTAAAGTCGACCTTGTTAAGTTGACTTAAAGTCGACTGAACTTTGCCAATGTAGACATAGCCAACAAGACTTCACAGCTACAGCTCTCTTAAAGACTTGACTCACTACATTTTTAAATTTTAAAATGAAGTCTCCGATATGGAGGAGATTTTCTTTTAAAAAAAACAAAAAAAAACCCAGAAGTATAAAGTGGGATAACTGTTTATAATGAAAACCAGCATCTTATGAAGGACCTTAGAAGTTGGTTTCTTCAAATACAATGCTTTCTTCAACAACTGCCCACAGACAATGCCAGTAGAATATAAATGGATTTTATAAACTTCCTTTTTTCATAAATATTTAAACACATTATTTCACAGATATAGCTTCACTCTTATATGCATGTCTCCCTGAGCATTTTATTAATACATTTCTCTAAGGGCTTACCTACATAGCAATTTCATGCACAGCAAACAAGGGTGTGAATCTTCAGCACGCTAGCCTGCTGTGCCCTAAATGGCCATGTGGGTGCTGTTATTGTACCCTCTGAACTTCCATTGTGGGCTCTGATGTACTGCTGTTTCAAACACAGCCTGACTTGCCATGCACTATATTGTCATGTAGAGAAGACCTAAGGCTAAGTTCCATTAGCTTTATTGTCCATTAGAGAAAGAGGAGTGGGATATGATTTTCCTGTCCTGTGAAAGTCCAACATTTTGAGAATTTTCCTGTTTTATACTGAGACAAAACAATGACCTTTCAAAGTTTCTCTCTCTGATTTTTAGTGAAAAAGAAGCATTTGCGATAGTGTTCATGGTCAGGGTATTAATCTACCATGTAAGAAACCTAAGTTCAAATCCCTAGCCTGAATGAAGGTGTATTTCCTTCTCCCACCAGACATTCCATTCTGGACCTGAGCCACCATTTCTTGACAAAAACTTAGTTAAATAGCAAAACTGTTTGTGGGAACATAGCAGGTCAGACAAACTGACATTTTCCTATGACAAAATGTTTCAACTAACTCCTTATCAGTTCTAATTATATAGGAATTGAGTGTCAATTAAGTGGGAGTCAATGGGAACATTCCACAGCCTTCTCTCTATACTGACTTTACCATTATGAACAACAAGATCAAAATCACATGTTGTAATGAGAAAAAAATCCATAGTCCCTGTTAACATTTGACCTCACCTTCCTCTATGTGCTGTTCCCCAGGGTTTGAATCTTAACACCTCTTTGATTTGTTGTTACAGCCTGACCTGATCCTATGTCATACACTTTCCTGCATTTAATTTCCTCCCATTCTGTAAGTTTCCCATCTTTAAACCATCTGACAAAGTGGGATTTTCTCCCATGAACGCTCATGCGATAAATAAATTTGTTAGTCTTTAAAAGGGCCGACAGGACTCCTTGTTTGTTTTACTGAACTAGACTAACACGGCTACCCCTTTGTAATTTACCATATTGGTAGCTGAGTATTTTAGAAGGCAGAATTTGACCCAGTCAGTTTTACTTTTTTCAGGATATTGATTTGTACAATAACAAAAAAATTTATTTTCCTGAAAAATGTCCTTTCACATCACTTATCTTTTACATCCATAATAAAATTTAATGTTTGCAACCCACATACACATACCTTACAATGGAGAAGAATCCCATGGCAGCGTATTAATGTTTGCTCACCTGCTCTAACACTTCTTGTCTAAATAGCTACTACTGAAAGATCTCCTATTGTGTTACTGATTGTTTTGATATTATTCTCTTAGGTTAGCTAGAAATGTGATGATTGAACTGGCTATCCTTCTGTGTATTCATCTACTCTTCCCATGTGTAATTTTCTTTCAAGCATAGTCTAAGAAAGTAATGAATTACCATGAACTCAGTTCTACAAATTGTGGAAAAAGAGACATACATGTCCTTGACTAGATCTGGCTCTGAGACTGTTTTCCCCAGCAATGTACGCAGATTTAGTAATTGGCTATGCAAAGACATAGATCCGGGTAACCTTGCAAAAATCATCAGCAGCAGAGCGTTCCTGAAGCTGTTTTAGACTGGCAAAAAAATCCACCCAAAAGTAAAAACAGAACTAAGAAATGATTTTGCAAGCCTAGGGGTGTGCCTATAAAAGCAGTGCCCCAAGAACAGCAAAGGCGGAGTCAACAGGAGTAGCACCCTGACAAGCCGCTGGACTGATTACCCGGAGGCAGCTTCCCGGGCCTAAAATTTTTGGACCGAAAGAAGGCCACCCTAGAATCGTTTGGGTTGGTAACCGTGCACGAAAACCGGAACCAGTCTGCACTGCTGACTGAAGATAACCCGCGGATGAAGTATCAAAACAAATAAGAAACCTGTAACCAGAATGCTATTGCAGCTGCTTCTGCTCATTGTTGGGTAAATATGTCTGAAAATGATACTATCTGTAGCTAAAAGTTACTAACAGGGCTATTTGTGGGAATAGGAGGAGGAATAGTTATAACCTTGCTTTAGTTTGTAGGATTTGGAATGCTGTTTGTATGTTTGCTGCGTTGTTTTAGGCTATTAAAAAAAATAGTGATTTGTGTTAAAGTATTTAGTCAATAAAAGTTACATAAAACAGTGTACACCAAAATCAGGGGTCTCAGGCATTCTCCTTGGGTCCCCGCACACCACTCTTGCATCCCAAAAAGAACAATGAATCAGAAAATCTCAAAGGTTACATTGATAAAACTGTGTTCTTCATTATAGACTACCACAATTTAAAGTACTGTATAGTACTGTTATTGTATTTGTATAATATTTTAATATATAAAAATAACTGTTCTGCTCTTTTTGGGTATGTCTACACTTGCACCTTAAATTGACTTAACAACGCTTAAGTCGACCTAGAGAATGCTGCATCCACACTGGGTACTTCCTTAAGCCAACTTAATAACTCCACCTCTGAAGGTCGACTGAACACCTATGTCAACCCTGTTAGGTTGACTTAAAGTCGGTGTAGATGGGGAATAACCCTAAGTCAACCTAACTGGAGTCAGGCTGGAGAAAAGGGGAGAGCCACGGCCGGGGAAGATCGGGCTGGGGAGAAGGGGAGAGCCACGGCTGGGGAAAAGGGACATGGTGGGGATCGGGGGATGGGGTGAAGGAAGAGACGTGGGGAGATCGGGGGCTGGGGAGAAGGAAGAGACATGCTACACTGGCCAGCCGACCTTTTGCAAACAAATGCATTCACGGTGCTGAAAATGCCGCGTACAAGAAGTCTGACCAATCTGAATTACTTCTGTACTTGTTTTGACCCTTTTACTGTGCTGGTTTTAAGGTTGTCTGTTCTAAAAAACTTGATTTTTAATATTATTTTTCAATCAAGATTAAAAGAAGATCAAATCAAAACCTACAAACAATGGCTCTTCAACCCCATGTAGGCTTCTAACCTGTAACTACTAGATTCATAGGCTCCCATCTTAACCCCTGTACCACAAAGGCAGATGTGTAACAGACTTTCTGCTGGGTACAGGTTGCCATTCAACCCTCTGAACATTACTCCATCTGCTGGAGAAAGGTGGGAAAGCACAGTGCATACATTTGGACAAAGAAGTTAGAGGAGCTGCAGGCACTCAGGGTGCGTCTACACTGGCAACTTAGGTTGACTTAAGGATGCTTAAGTCGACCTACACAAAGCCATGTCCACACTGGGCTTTTATTAAGTCGACTTAAGTGCTTCCTTAGGTCGACTTAATAACAGCTTAAGTTGACTTAACACCACTTCTGAAGGTCAACTTAGGCCTTAAGTTGACCTTATTAAGTCGATTTAAAGCCAGTGTGGATGGCTATGTCTACTGTTAAGTCGACTTAACAAGGTCAGCTTAAGTCGACTTAACAGAGTCGACAACTTTACAAGTGTTGACATAGCCTCTGTGCCTCTGAAAAACCAGTGCATAAGATTCTCATACTTATGGCTGAAAATGCCTTTCAACTGTGAACTAAGTATAAACTAATGAAGTATGACACTCAAATCCCATCCCCCAGTAAGTGCTTCTGCCAGGGTATGCCTAATCTTTATACTGTGTTTAGAGATGACAAGAACAATATCATCAAATAATTTAGGAATATAAAACATTCTTCAAAGACACCTTGCATCACTTTAGAAGAACTTTAGCAGTATTGTCAATCCATAATGGCTTTTTCCTATTTGAATTAACTATGTTTTACTGCAGCTAAAAAAAAATAGAAACAGCCACTTGTATCTAAAAAAGTGTTGACTTATTTCAGCTACAAAAATTGAATTTTGCCATGACGTATCAGTGATATTTTGTTTTTTTGTCCTAACAGCCAGCTTTTGACAAGACTAATTCTTTTATATCTAAAATTAGGAGCTTGCCTTATGCCTTTGTTACACCGCTCTTCATCCACCAGATCTGGCTAACCCTAGTGAAAACAGACCAGGTCCAAAGTATCACAATTTGGCATTTTGAGCATAATCCGTCTTCAAAATAGAATATTACCTGTGAAGCAGCCCACATACTGTTAATGCACAATTTCTAATGAGAAGCACAGTCTGCCAGTAAGGACAGCACAGAGTCTGAAGTTGTGGGATGAGGGGGTGGGGGAAGGGAAGGGAGGATGAAAAAACAAAGACAGGTGAGAAGCAGAGATCCATGACAGAAAGAAGACCAAGGATTAAGTTAAAATAGATCAAGGAAAAAAGAAAAAGTGAGATTAATAAAAAAAAAAACACCACAACCAAAAAAAAAAAACCCAAGGCCAATTTCTGCTCTAGGGCATGCATGTGGACAGCTGTTGACTTCCACAGAAATAATTCACATTCAAGGGCATGGCTTGCATTGTCTACTGAATGTAGAACTGAAAAGAGATAGAATGATCCAGCATCCATAGAAAGGAGAAAAGGGTTCCAGAGACACAGACAACCAGCTAGAGAAAGCCAAAGAAAGAAGAGCATTTTAAACACTGGCACCAAGGTTTGCACAGTAACGTGTGATATTTCTCATGGAGGAGAGGGAGTCACTCAAGTCTCACCCACACCGTCACAGTTCCCCAGGTCATAATGAGGATAGGACATGGCACTGCACAAAACCCAACAAGATGGGTGGGATGGGTAGGCTAATCCTGAAGTATGTTCAGAGAACTGGTTACCCTGGTGGTGAGAACAGTGAACTGAATGGGTAGGCTACTGGTAGCGAGGGGGCCAATAGTTTCCCTCTTTGCCTTGTGTCCTGTTAGATGCCACTTCTGCTTACTGCTGCCCCTAGAGAGATCTCCTGCAAAGTATGGACCACAGCACCCAGGAGGAGCAAATGCAGGGACATCACAGCAGCCAAGCAATACTATTATTATTAAGCATTTAAACTGTGATGTTGCCTAAAAGACAGACAGGTTAGGTTATGTTGTTCTAAGAACTGCACAGACATTAAAAGTGACCACTCGTGAGGCCCCAAATGCATGAGGATCTAGCCGGAGTGTAGGCCAGCAGGGGACTTTGCAGTATTGGCTAGAGAAGAGAAGAAGGTGGTTCATAGTACCGCCCAACATTAAAGAACCAAAAACCCTTAAGTGTATTCTCTGTGTCCATCACCTGAGGGGAAAAAAAGATAATGTACCTTTTTAGGCACTTCCAACCCCTAATTCATGTATCAATTGTGGGTGTGTACATGCAATAGGCCCATGCCTTGCATGCACTGAAGTCAATGGACATTGTCACCGATTTCACTGAAAAGATTAAGCCTATAAATAATCCTTGTGCTAATTTATCCACTTTTTTTAAAAAAATTTTAAAGTGAATGAGGTATTTTGTTTTGTTTTGTTCCCCCCCCGTGAAACTGAAAGGTACCCACCATAGCAGGTCAGCAGTTCTATTCTAGTATCACACCGATGATGACAGAAGCCACTCCAGTTACCTAGATTAGTGAGACACATGCTGCTGGGAATGTGCATTTAGGGAGGAAAGTCTTTAAGAGTATTTAGGTCATAAATCCTTTCTATCAGTAGCATCTGATGATAGAATTGTGGACATCTGTCATTTAACATTTTTGTTCTAAAAGCAGAAACAGATTATCCTTAATAAATATACAGTTTACTGTATACGACTTATCCAACAATTAAGTAAGGTTCAGGAAAAATTGATGCTAGATATTTTAAAAACAAACAAAAAACAAAAAGAGCTCTCTAGAACAACTATATGAGTATATTAAAATCAGTCATTAGTTATACTTTAGTACCTAGTTTAAAAAAATATATAACACAAACTTTGCACTTACATTAGTAAATGCCAGAACTATTCCAACCTATGCTGATGTAAGAACTCTGGTTGCAAAATGTATACCAGAAGGGTAGCAGGGTATACGTGTCCAGATTGCCCACAACTAGGGCTATGTCTACACTTACCAAAGTTAGTTCAGATTAACTAATTTGAACTAACTAATTCAAACTAATTTTAGTTAGTTCAAATTAAGTTAATTCGAACTAGCAAATTTTAGTTCGAATTTAGTCAATTGCATTGAGCTCAATGTGCCAGTTAGTTCGAACTAACATGGCCACATTGGGTTAATTCAAACTAACTAGTTCGAATTAACCCATACTTCAAGAAGTATAAGCAAATTTATTAGTTTGAATTAAGGAAGCCCTTAATTCGAACTAATGAAAGCCTAGTGTAGCCAAGGCTTACGTTAGTTCAAATTAAGCTTCCTTAATTCAAACTAACTTGCCAGTGTAGACCAGGAATTTGGAAGCACACAGCATTGTCCCAAAAGTAGGCGGCACTGGGTAAGAAGGGATATAGCGTTGGTTAAGCAAGCTCTGGCACACCTTCCGCAAATGGATCCCCAAAGGAAGTTGGCAGCCTACACAGTCTTTCCTACCTCTGTTGCTCAAGAACTCCTTGCTTCTCCCTGCACCAGTAAGGGGGAATCTGGCAGGAAGACATGAGGGGCTGGAATTTTAGCTGCTGGTCTCACTATATGAATTATTTTGAACTCATATGCCTAGGAAATACTTAAATTGGTCATCCAGGAAAGTGTTGAAAAGATAATATGGCCCCAAAAATGAAAGGAAAAAAAAAAAAAAAAAGACATGCTGTAAAAAGGCATTGCATAGAAATACAGGAAATAGGACTGGAAGGGACCTCTTAGATCATGGAATCCAATCTCCTATTACTACAGACAACCCGATCACATAATCCTTTTCATAAATATACGAAGTTCCATTTTGAAACCAGTTCACTCGTTTGTCTCAGTTCTGCTCTTAGGAGACTGTTCCAGGAACATGCCGCTCTGATGGTTAGAAACCTTCTAAATTTCTAGCCTGAATTTATTCATGGCCAGTTGATCCCCATTTGTTTGTGCCTCCATTTTTTTTTTAGCTTAAATAGCTGTTCTCCCTGCCAGATATTTACTCCTTGCTGTATTTATAGAGGGCAATCATATCCCCTTTGGATGTTGGTTTTGCCAGCCTGAACAAACCACAATCTTTTAGTCTCCTCTTATAAGATAGGCCTTCTATTGCCCTGATCATCATGGTAGCCTTTCTGCAACTGGTCCAGTTTGAATTAATCTTTCCTGAACTACACAGTATTCTAGATGAGGTCTTGCCATTGCTTTGTACAATGGCACTAAGATTTCCTGATCTATATTGTGGAAATATCTTACCCAATTCTGTGAGAGACTGATGGCAACATCTTAAACCTCATGGAATTAAGAAACTTTACTGAATTAAACTAAACTTCATTGAATGAGTTACCTTTGTGATACATTGTATTAAAAATGCAGTTGTCTCTCTGCTATTGTGGCACTGTATGTACCCTCTCTACTTGGAAGGAGACGCTAATGTTCTTCCCTTGTTATCAGCTTTTGAAGAAACCTCCCCTCCCACCCCCCACCCCTGGCAGAGAACTCCACATATAGTAGTTGAAACTGGATTCTCCAGGGACCAAACAGACAACTTTTTTGCATAGATAGCCTGGTTTTTAATTGGCTCAGGGCCTTCTTCCTGATCCAGAAAATGGACAGGATCCCAATCCTTAGAGAGTCCCAATCCTTTGAGAAGGGTTAGAAGAACTGAGCCCACTGAGGTCTAATAAAGCTGTGTATTGTTTTGAGCTGAGTGAAGAATCTGTAACCAAAAGAATCCCCCATGAAGGATTGTTCTTGCCAGAGTCCATGTAAGGGTGATCTCTGGTAAATTTATTAACATCTGCTTAGATTATTCTATTGTTTTAATATGGGTTTTTTTCTGTAATGTTTTACCTTAAGAATAAAAGGGGTTTCCTTAGGAAATACTGTCTGGTAACTTATATCTGTAGTAACTATACCTGTTAACGTCTCAAAAGAGAAAGCAAGCAGGTGTCTTCGGGCAACCTGTCTCTGCTGGGAAGGCAGGGAACTGTGCAATCTAGATTAGAAACATCCTGGTCAGAAAAGAGCAAGATACAAGACTCCAACCAAGAAAGGCAATGGATGGGGAGCTGGAAACTTAAGAGTGGGTGTACTTGCCAGACAATTGAAGAGAAATACAGGTGCAGTTCCCTTGAACTATGACAGATACATCTGAGGCTCTTAGAACCATTTTTGCCTTTAAAAAAAAATAAAAAAATAAAAAAAGCCACATCATGTGTCATTCTTGTAGAAAGTGGGTTTAGGAATGGGAGTTATATTATTGAATTTATATAGTTATAGAAGTAGTAGTTTGTTAGTATAGGCCCAAGCCTGAACCAGTTTTCAAAGGCCTTAGCATAACAGCTCACATGAACCGATGCCAAGAACTCAGACGTCACATGGTGTGCACCTGCAACCTTGAATACTCAACAATGTTGCAAGGAGCTCCCTAAATAAGCGTATGGAAACTGATTGTGATGTTCCAAAGGCACATGGGCGAATAAAAACTGATAGCAATGTTGCAAAGCCTCATGAGTGTATAAAAACTGAGGGCTATGTTCCAAAAAAGTAAAAAGTAAGAATGTGAAAACCGCCTGAAACAGGAGGGGCATGGGAGGCAAAAACCCTATAAATATCAGCCCCAAAGATAGGGCAAACGAACAGTAGGCTGGACAGATTCAAGACGCCCTGTGGCCCTGGCCACGATAGCAAGTGGGGACTGTCCATAGCCAAAAACAGAGAAAGGTCAGGTCCTAGTCTTGAAGCTGACTGGACTGGCACGTTGGCCCGAGCTCATCAAAGAGAGGTCAGCACCTGATCCCCGAAGGTGGCGAAACTGACACGTTGGCAAGGAGTTCGGTGCGTATGAAGTAATCACCAATAGGCCTCGGTGAACACTGGTTCAAAAGTAGCTACAGGTATAAAAGTAACAGGTATATGAGTAACTGAAATAGTAACTGAAGTTTTTAGACATAAGTAACTGAAACAGAAATTGAAGTTTAGCACCCCGAGTCCTGGTGTAAGGACAGAAGTACCGGTAGTTTAGCACCCTAGTCCCCGAGGGTACGGGGGGATAGGTATAAGGTTAGGGAACAAGCAGTTTAGCACCCCAGCCTGGGAGTACAGGTAGATAGCCTGCCATCCCCTTTGAAGTTAGGGGCACCCCTTTGAAGCTAGGGGCAAGTGCAGAGTAATAAGAATAGCTTTAGTAATTAAATCATAAAATGCACAGTAACATGTATTTTTGAAGCTTGCTGCAGCACAACAACATAATAGCATAACAGTAAAGTATTAAATCTTGCAAGTATATAACAGTTAAAAAGAGTGCACTAACAAAAGGATAATAAGATATAAGTCTTCTTGTACCCATAATGATCTGCAATAAACATTTTATGCTTATAACTCTCTTGATTCCATTATTATTTTCCCTGGTACTGTTAATTCCTAGTACTCCTCTCCCCCTCTTATTGCTTTCCCTATGGGAACAGTACTTGGTTCCCTTGGTGATCACCTGGGTTATCGGCTGGCTCGGTTCAACCCTCTATTATTTGGTTCCCCTGACCACTAATGTACATTCCAGTGCCTCCTCCCTTCCATCAGATCAAGGCCGGGCTATTATCCCGGTGGACAAAGAACCTGTCGTCTGCCCGCACCCCTCAATGAATAACACCCCGAGGGGGGACGTTAAACAGTGAAGCGGTATACAATTCTATGATCAACTAATACATCCAGGTCTTTCCGCACTTTTCATTTTCAACTCATTAGCTCCCATTTTATAAAAGAGAAATTCTTATTACTATTCACTGAATACATGGCCTTGCTCTTTGTACTATTAAATTTCATTCCATGTCTATTATTCCAGTCTTCTAGGTCAATCAATTCTTCCTGTATAATATGCTGATCCTCTGTGTTGACAACACCTCCTAACTGGAGCTGTGTGTTTATTATTTCTTCTTTTTGGTGGGGAGAGGGGGAGGCAAAGAGTAAGTTTGCCAAATAATGCAGTTTTGGAACCACTGAAATTACTTGCTAATTCAGATCTAATTCAGCACATAGAATAATAGAAACTGTCTGGAAGGGACCATGAGAGGTCATCAGCTCCAGTCCTCTGCACTCATGGCAGGACCAAGTACCATCATAAATAGCTGCAGTCAAATAAAAAAAAAAAAATAGGAAAAACATTGCAAAAAGTCAACCAATTTTGTGTCAGAAATATTGATTCATTCAACATCAATGAATTTGTTTTTTGGTTTTTGCAGTTTAGCCCGAAAAAAAAAAAAATCTTTTTTTTTCCCCCCCCGTCAGCCACACACCTGGAAAATCTATTATTCATCCAACTTTAATTTCAGCGCCCTTTGTCAAGGTCATAAATGAAAATATTTAAATATTTGTTCCAAGATCAATGTCCTTCAATAGGCTAGAAATTAACTTACTTTTCCCACATACGGTAGATGTTATTGTAATAGAAAGAGAGACTGGCCTTGATTTTTCTTTACAGCTGAGCATACCTTGTATATAATGAGCACTGAGGGCCACAGGGAGCTGGTTGCAGGAACCTGATCCTCAGCTTCCTGACCCTATCCAAAGTTAGAGTATCAGGAGATCTACTGAGTAGCTTCTACTCTAATTACTCTGGCAATGATGGTATAAGCTTCAAATGTATATAGTGTCAGGTGTAGCAGATCTGGGTTCCATCCTGATAAACCTCTCCTTTCCTTTATGCTGGGAATAAGAAGGGAAGTTCATGTAAGAGGCAGCTATACTGCCTCTGCCAGCCTTACAGTGGAGTAAGTGTCCTGTGTGACTCTCCAGCTAGGCTAAGTCCATTGTGAATCACATAACTTGGGGGAATGGAAACCAGACCAGTTGCATGTATGTTAGAATTGGGGATTTGGAAGATCAGATGCTCAACCAATCCTTTCATCCACTGTAAAGGGGCTAGTAAAAAATAACTTGTTTTCATGTTTGCTTAAAGCAAAATTAAGCATATAAAGAAAGATTCAAATAGAAACCCATGTTTGCAATGGGCATTATCAACCCCACAAAAGGTTTTCGATAGCCATTGTATGTATATATAGACACACACGCATGAGACCAAAGTTATCAAACACTGATGCTGGAGATCAACTCTTCAAATTCAAAAGTAGGTACCTAAATAAAAGTGACCTGAAGTGCAAAGGTTCAGAAAACCTTCCAGTTTCTATTGCCTTCAGTGTAAATTCTGAGTGTTCAGCACTCCGGAAGAAGTCTAGTTTTACAAGTGCCTGAATATGGGTTTACTGTAGGAAGCAAAACATTAACCTCTGGGGTTGGCCAATATTGGTCTTGTGTCAAATATCAAAATGCATTTGTAAAAACATATTTATGTTGATATATTGGAGCCCCTAAGTACCTTAAGGCCTACTCCATCTCACCATCCACTGAGGCTGCCTGAATTTTTTTTCCCCCTCCCAGAAATCCACATAGGATTCCACTTCTATAGAATGACAATGAAACATGAAAATCCATCATTTGGCAACTCAACCTAGACACAGAGCATCAGTATGTAACAAACTGTATTCAAAATTCAGTTCTTTAGTACTTTTCCTTCCTACTTTGATTGCTGCTAATTAATCTCCCTCTCCCACCCCCCAAAAAGTGAAGCTTGTTTACTGTAACCTTTGCACTTATTTCAAGATTTTGCTTTCAGGAACCACACCATACCTAAATACAACAGATCATTTCCAATATCTATGAGGTAGATAAACCCAAAAGTCAAAAGCTTCTAACCCGTAATCCAAATACAAGATAAATGGGAATCACCTAAAGACAGTGTCTTTCCAGAATGGTTAGCCTAGTACTGCAAATCATCAGATATTTTGCCAACTTTTCCATTAGGTGTTTATATACCGATCAGCACAGTGGACATTTCAAGTGGAAGTACTATCTATCTTAAATATTTTTCATGACAGTGGCCATATAGTATTTGAGTGCCTCACAATCTCTAATACAACACCCCTGCAAGAAGCACATTCACAAATGTTGTCTGACTGTAGCATTTGTGCATAAAAGGGCAGAAATAGATATGTAGCATGCTTCTCCATTCCCCTGGGCCTGTGAAGCTCCTTATCACAAAAGAGACAGGCATCTATAGTACTGGGAAAGAGTAGAACCAATAGAGAGAAACCAGGGAACATCCAGTCAACAGCTCAGCTCCACTCCAAGTCAATAGATTTCTTCCTGTCAGTTCCAAGCAGTATGACCACCATTCCATGAGCTCTGTTGCTGGAAAATCATAAAGACACCAGCTTACCAGTGAGAGCACAGTTTCTGAATAAGCCATGCTCTTAAAGGAAAGGGATGTTCAGAAAACAATGCACTGGTGCTACCTCTCTACATAGATACTCTGGTACCTGTGGGGATGGATTGCTATTGTCAGAATACCTAGGTTACAACTTCATCAGTCAGCCAAAATCCTCTCCAAGGAAAGAAAACATAGCAACACCATGAATTTCATTTTGCAGGGAAGGATTTTTTTGCTCCTATTGGGTTTTTCCACAGGAGGGGAGCATTTAGCCATGAATGAGAAGGGCATTTGCAGCAGGGCTGACAATGCAAATACCAGTGTTTGTTTTAAAATAGAAGCGCCACTGAGGGATTGGGACTGTACAGATACACACTAGAAGGAGAGCCTCTGCCCCCAGCAGAACATGCAACAAAAAACAACAGATGGAGAGACAAATAAATGGGGTGGGGGAAGGGCAGAGACAAAGCAATAGTGAAAAGATCATATTGCGTATAAGAGAAGCACTCACAAGGCACCAGCTGCTTAGTCTTTGCTGACGGATTTGTAGGCATCACAGGGCACAGGTCAAGCTATGAGGAAAATGTAATCATTTCCCAGATAGTTAGGAGTTTGGGATGACCACTTCTCCTTTTCTCATGTTGAAGTTGTTCTACTTTTCATAAACAAATAACCACTAGAGTAAGGGCTTGAATTTGGGTCTTCCTAGCCTACAGGAGTACCCTAACAATCAGGCTACAGAATGACTCTTTTTTGGTGGCCCAGTGACCATTCATAATAGCACTTTATAGTCAAGCATGAGAACAGTCATTGGGCTTTCCCACATCCCAAGTGAGTGCCCTAATTAGTGGTCTAAAAAAAAGTTATAAAGATCAACATTGGATGATGCAAATTGGATATTTTATATTTTTTAGGCTTGGCCATTCAGGGAAGGTGGGGGTGGGAGGGGACATTCAAATGTTTTCACTCTTGGTAACAAAACACCTACAGCTAGCCCTGTTGATTGAAACTACATTTTCAGTGAATAAACCATTCAAAAAAAAAAAAATTAAGAAAACCACCCCAGCTCTACTATGATTTGGATGTTTTGGCTGCTCCACTTAAGAAACCTTAAAGGAACCTAATTGTCAGAAAGGATTGAATTTTCATCTGCTGAAAAAAAGTCAGGATCCTTTTAGGATCTCAGACTGGACTCCCAAAACTTGAGACACTGAATAGCTATTCACTTCTAATAATCTTGTCCAGAGTGTTGATATCACCAGAAATACTGTTCTGGAACTTAACTATGATCAACATCTGAGCAAAGCTGTTCTCTTCAAATGCAAGTTTCTGGCAATATCTAGATATTCAGGTATTCACAAGAATACCTAAAATCTGTGTTAGTTTCAGCTGCATAATAATCCTGCTACATACTCAGTGCTTCAACTCACCTTCAACTCTACATATAGCTAAGAACAAGCAGCAAAAGGCACAATTTAAGAGATCAGAGTGAACACATACAGTTCAGTAGCAAGATAGATAGTAATGTTGGTGCAGTGCCAGTACAACACAAATTCAGGTCAATGGATTGAACAATTTAATGACAGCAACAGGGAGCCAAAAGACAGCAGTGAATGAATTTAAAATGGGAACATTAATTAATGAAAAAATGGGAGCAATAAAATTATTTTTATTCTCAATAAACAGAAGCACAATTTAAATGAATCCAATCACAGTTAATAGGCAAATACACTAACTCAATGGTAACTGTATATCCTATAGTAAAAAATACTGTCAAGAAACATCTGTAAAGCAAAAGCAAGAGACGTGAGAACTGCATCAAACTGTTGTATTGTGGATCTGAAGGATAAGGTGAGAATTTCTCAGGCCATTTCAGAAAAAAGAACTGCTTTCTTGGGTGAAATAAAGAACTTCTGTCACTCGTCAGCTCAACCTCTCTGTCTTCTCACAGCACTGCAAGCATTTCAAGACACTAATCAATGGCATACCAAGCTATACCACTAACTACTATTATTAGTTTAATGCCTGCATTTTTCAGCTGCAAGCCTTGCTAGTTCTTGTTGCTGCTAAGCAGAGCATTCTTTAGAGTAGCAGGAGATTTAAACTGAAACCTTCTCAGCAGCACTGTAAATTATATCTGCTAACTGTTATGCCCCTAAATGTGATTATGTCAAGTATGCCATTTGTTCCCTTGCATCGCATACCACTGTGTTTAATGTCCTTCAGCTCAGGTCTTCTAACCTGCACTTCTGAGGGCTTCTATAATAGCATCTAAATGCTGTACATGGATATAATACGGAGAGCTGATAGTCACCCCTATATTTAGGGTGCCTCACTCTTGCCATTAAAGGATTCTTGTGACCACTTTTTGATAAGCATTCGCTCCTCCATTGTTAGCAGCAGATCTTTGGCTATGTCTACACTGGCAAGTTGGTTCGAATTAAGGGCTTCCTTAATTCGAACTAATAACTTCGAATAGGGTATTAGAAGTAAGGGTTAATTCGAACTAGTTCGTTCGAATTAACCAATGTGGTCATGTTAGTTCAAACTAATTTCTTAGTTCGAACTAACCAGCCCACTGCAATCAATGGAGATCGCTAATTCGAACTAATTTTTTCTAGTTCTAATTAAGTTAGTTCTAGAACTAACTGATTCAAACGTATTTTAGTAAGTGTAGACATAGCCTTTGATATTTGACAGAGGGACACCCTCAGGTTAGACATATACCTCTTCTTTGTCCCATGAAATTCTATTTTGATGTGACCAGGATTTAAAGTGTTTAAAATGGCCATGTCCCTCCTTTCGTTTTTGTTCCACAAGAAAACTTTGGCAGCCTGTCAAAAATCACAGATTGTTCTGAGGTTGGACTCACACTGTGGTCAAAGCAGCAGCAGCAGCAGGGCCAGCACGCACTGCACTGGGAATGCCAGGGAGCTGACAGAGCAGCTGTCGTGATAAAGAGAGGAAGACAGGCTGAGCTCCCCTATTATGTAAATCCTATATCCAACACATACCCGCAGTGGTACATGTGCCGATTGCACACATACACATGCCTACCAATTTCTGGGTGGAGGGAGATGGGTTGGGTTTCCCCAGCCATCACTTGGACCCAGCATACGGATTCCAGTAGCCAATCCCCTTCTCTGGTGGCAACACAAGGTTCAGGAGCTCTCTCAGTTTTCTAGAGGCAGGGGACAGAGACCTAGGTCAGGCTGGGTTTTTCCCTATCATGCTCCAGACCCAATATCTGCACCAGCAAGTCTTTTCTCACTCTAGGGAAACAGGCAACCAATTACCCATCTTCCAAGCGTCTGACGAAGTGGGATTTTCTCCCATGAAAGCTCATGTGATAAATAAATCTGTTAGTCTTTAAAAGTGCCACAGGACTCTGTTGTTTTTCTGCAATAGACTAACACGGCTACCCCTTTGGAACTTTGTTAGTCCTGTAGCAAACGTAGAAGTCTCCACTAGAGTGTTAAAGGTGCAGGGGTTGAATACCATTGCTGAATCATAATGGTGTGCAAAAGGCTGCTAAAGATGCACAAGACAATGTTATTACCTTCTTTAACTAAAGCTAGGAAATTGCATACAAAAAGTTACATTAAAAGATCATAATCACTCCTAAGTTATAAAGCGTCAGGTTTATGGTTGCGTGGGCATCCTTAATACAGTCTAATTCCATGATAACATACTATTTTCTCCACAAAGTCCCTGCCTCATTTAGCATCCAGGAGTGACACATGTAATTTTCCATGTGTTATTAAAGCTGCAATGCATGATCCATAGTGGACTTCCCGGAGTATTCCTCTGTTCTCTCTTCGCAGGTTCTAGGAATCTATTCGGGGAAAGCATCCTTGTTCCAGCCACAGTAGAAGTTTTGATGTGCACTGGAAGCAGTCAGACTTTGGACTAAATCTGTTTCCTCTTGCTGCTTTAATAGGTGTTGTTTCTCTCACTTTGTGCACAAGTGTACTGTACCATATGCTGTATAAAGGAACCAAATAGATACAGTGAAGTCAAAATACATTATATATAATGTAAGGCCTTGTTATACATGCTGCCCTGTTATGGATCTTAAAAAAAAATACACAACACTGAGCTACATTAGAGGGCTTACTAACTCTGTAAAGGGATACAATCCAGTTCCTGTACACTACAATGAAATCAACTAAGAACAGCCCTTGTTCACGCTTGTTTGCCAGTTCATCTTCAGAGGATAACAACTTTCCTGGCAAGTTATGGAGATGAGGTTGTTGGTATAACTGGGCCGCAGACCAAATGGTGGATTTGGAGATCAGGAGCACAGTCTGTAACTGGCAAAGTATGCAAACTGGAGTCAGTGGAGAGACTAGCGCATGCAGCAATGTGCTCATGACAGCCTCTCTCACTGAAGAGGCCAGTTGCTTCTGCATTAATTTCATGCTAAGTCCTAGGCATGGAAAGTTACAGTAATCTAGTCTGCAGACAACAAGCTCATCGATCAACATGCCAGAGCCTCATCTGAGAGAAAGGAGTAAAGTCTCTTAGTTCAGCAAACATGGAGAAAGACATTTCACTAACTGGTCATCCAAGGTTAGCAACCAGTCTAACAGGATCTCAAGACTTTGCAGGACTTGAACTAATACAGTATAAAATGGTAGAATCACCACCCACACAGGCTAGAAACAAAAAAGATCTTAGGCACTCCAACACCTACTAATAGGATGGGGAATCAAGATAATCTGGTCACTTTATTATAGGAGGACACACATCTTCAGTGGTAAGGGAAGGGAAATCAGCATCCTGGCTAGTTCTTCAAGAATGTCTCCTCTTCAAACCAGCATCACTTTTGCCTTGCCAAGTTGTAGGCTGAGCAGCTGATCTTTGTCCAGGGACTGATCTCTTGGAGGTTTTGGGTTAACTTAGTGATGTCATTGGTTTAATTTGTAGAAAGTGAGATATATATCTTTTATTTGTGTATTCAGTAAAGCCTGGGATGTATCAGGACCTTTCTAAGAACAAGGAAGACAAGATATCATTGTCAGCAGAGTCGTCCAAAGATTAAGACGTACCATTGCCCAGCACCACTCTTTGGGTTCTGTTGGAAAGGAATGGTTTGCACCATGGTAGTGTTACTTTGATGATCTAGCTAAGTAATGTATCAAAAGCTACAAACACTTTAAGGAGAGGAGGATAAGCATTGAAATATGCTTTCTGTCCATTGCCACGAAGAGATGGTCAGCTGTTAATGGAAACGGAGGTTGTCTGTGCCAAATTGAATTTGAAGCCAGATTGCAAAGTATCCAAAATGTTAGTAGATTTGATAATGTTGTTGGAACTTGATTGCTGCTATTTTCTCAATGGATTTTGCATAGCCATGGGAGTATGGAGACAGGCTTTTAGCTAACAAGATCTTTGCGTCACATGGGGGCTTTGAGAATCAGGCGGACTGTTGTGCATTTCAAGACATTTGGTAGATTCACTTCTCAGAAGGACTCATTGATTATTTTTGTTAGATGTGGGCATAATTCTTTGCTGGTTTTCACTAGCTGGGAAAGGCAAAGATCTGTTTTGAAAGTGCTGCCTCAAATATTTCACAAGTCTTCTTGAGTTTCAAGAAGGATGATCGGGCCTAAGTCAGTTGTTACAGGCCACAAAGACTGAACAATGGACTCCTGCAGAGGTCCAGTCTAGCTCCAACACTTTTCAACCTACATACCAGTGATATTCCACCAATGTCTTCCTGCAAGTTTATGAATGTGGATGGCATTGAGCTGGCTATTCAGGTTTCCTCATTTGAAGTCTCAGAAAAGGAATTCTGTGCCCCAGTTTGTGCCACCATTTTAGTGGACACCAAAACTGACGTTGCTCTTCACTAACCACTAGCACCTTCACACCAATGCCACTTATATGGTTATTGGTATTGGCTAACATTGTGCCAACAAATATCTGACAAGATGCTGTTAGAGTTAGGGAGTACATAAATACCATGTAAATATCATACTGCCACTCCACCATGACCTAGAAACCCCCCTTTGCAACTAACTAAAAAAAATTCAAGAAAACCCTTCTGGTCTTGTGCTACTTCTGTCTTTGTAGACGATAAGGACATTTGCAAAAGATGGTCTGAAGCCTGGATGGCTGCCAACATACACAACAAAAAAATCTGACTGATGACCCAATTATGCAAGTGCTGGGCTTCTTTACCCCATGCACATATTGACAGCACTAAACCACATCTGAACCCTATAAGGAAGATGTGTACGCTTGCCCCGTAAATGGAAACCAAGGGAATTGCTAAACTCAAACTGTGTTGTGGTTCAAACTATTGGACACATCATAGAATAGTAGAAGATTAGGGTTGGAAGGGACCTCAGGAAGTCATTTAGTCCAACCCCCTGTTCAAAACAAGACCAACCAACTAATCATCCCAGACAGGGCTTTGTCAAGCCAAGCCTTAAAATCTTATACGGATGGGGGATTCCATAACCTCCCTATATAGCCCATTTTATTCTATAGGCCATTCACCATTTTCCTAGTGAATTTTTTTCTTAATATCCAACCTAAGCCTCCTCCATGAACAACTGCCCAATCTATGTTCATCCTGGAGGTATTACAGCCATTCACAGGACACTTCCTTTGCTCTGTACTGGTTAAGAGACCTAGAAATTCAACTGTAGTCACATCATTGCTTTATTATTCTACTATCAACATACAAAAGAAATGTGGCCAAAGACTAGCAGGCCAAAGCCAAAACACCTATCTGTTATGTCAGAGAGGTTTCGGTTCTAGAAAATACATGTCATATTCACATCATTTCTGCAATGCATGTAAGTTCTTTGCACAGGTCATGCCTGTTTCTGGTCTATGGATTACGCCTTCTGGGTTTATTAGCCAGTGCACTTGGAAATTCTCTGCCAGACAAGATAACAGGAAAAAGGTGGTTACCCTTTGTTTCCTCTACTGCAATGGCATATTCTTCCCAAAGAGAACTGCTGTGTCAGATCTTGTTGTCTTCCTACACGTTCTCTCTAGCGAAGTTTGTCAGTTAACTATTACTGAGGTCTATCGGTTAAATAAAGGTTAAGCTACACTGCCTCTCTTCTGAAGTAAGGCACTCAAATCAAAGAGTAAGAAAACCAAAAGGAATACATCAAGAAGCACCCAAGTCCAAAGAACAACACTCATAAAATGGCAAGTGAAAACTCTGGAAAATAAATAAATCCTTTCAATTTCAGCTGCCCAGCAGACAGAAGAACCTCAGCCCATCCAAATCAGGACCATTGAAAAATCTAGCTCAAGACTCTGTTCACAGTTCTTTCCTCAGTACCTCCAAAGCATTTTTATTCAGCTTTCCTACATTTGAAATACTCTATCACCACATCATACTTACCCAGTTCAGACTTGATCTTATTAACTTCTACATGCAGAACTACTGGTTTCTGTCAGAGTTCCACTCAGATAATGCTGGCTGGATTAGACTTTAAATTAGATTTCTGTTATTGGGTTCAGTCCCATTGACTCACCTAATGGTTGCTCTTTGTAAGAGAGTGTCTAAATGCTAACACTAATAATTATTAGCCTCATACAGAGGTTTCATTTTCTGAGGATTGAACATAGACTCTTCAAAATCAAATCCCCATACCTCTACTATATAAGCTGTAAAGAAACTTGAGCTCTGAAAAAGCTGCAGGATGTATAGTCACAGTGCAACAGAGTGCTGTGTAGGAACTGCCTAAATCAGCCCTCTGCCCTGGAACCCTAATTAAGAGGGAATGAAATCCAACTGATGGAGCATGCAGTGACTGGACTAAAAGGAAGCAGCTGCAGAGCTCTTTAGCTAGGGAGAAAGAAAGAAAGAAAGAAAGAAAGAAAGAAAGAAAGAAAGAAAGAAAGAAAGAAAGAAAAAGCAGCCATAGTAGGAGGGTGAGTTTTCCTTGGGACTATGGTTGAGATTATGAGGCCCCATAGGCTCTGGAGCTGATGTAAATAGTTGGTGGTGGGTGTTGGCATGTTGAAAATAAAGGGCACTGGTGTGAGCACAAAGCAGAGGTTTTTGAGAGCAGAGGCTTGGAGCAGCACGGGGGACCCTGTGCAAAACTGCTACAGAGTGATCACTTTTTGATGAGACTATTTTAGATCAGATATCAGACAATTTTAAGTTCCAGAGGGGTAGCTGTGTTAGTTTGTATATAGCAAAAACAATGAAAGTCCTGTGACATCTTAATGACAAACAAATTTCTTTGGGCAAAAGCTTTTGTGGGCAGCAACCCACTTTGTCAGATGCATGAAATGGAAAATACAGTAAGTAGCTTCCACTTCATGCATCTGATGAAGTAGGCTGTAGCCCACAAAAGCTTATGCCCAAAGAAATTTGTCAGACAATTTTAATATTCTTGTACCTACCTTATGCTAATATTCATATGTATCTATAAGAAATTTTCAATATTGGATATTTTATCCATTTGCTTCTCATGGGGCAATAATTACTTGATAATTTTATACATCACTGGTGTTAGACTATACAGGCTTAGTCCCTTCAAAAAATGAAAGCATGAACAAGGACATTACTGACTGCATGCCAGTTGTTTTTGATTAATGTCCTTGGTCACCTACCATTCATTCTTAAAATGATTCATTCTTCTTGTAGCTTTACTGAACAGCAACCAGGTTTTAGACATTCATAACATTTTTTCAGGCAGGTAAATGTTGCTGCCTTACTGGTCTGGACTGGCAGATGTCTACAATTCCCAGAAGGCTTGATTGTTTTCTGTTAAGATTTGACAAGGCTGATTGTCTGAAAGATTACAAGTGAGTCATTTTTGCCATTGCCATGCAATACAGAGTTAGAACTTCAAGTAACTAAAGAAAAGGCTGCATGTTCAAGAACTAGCAGATGAGAAGCCAGTGCTGAAAACCCACCTCTGGGTGCATCTACACTTGTAAATTAAGTCGGCTTAAGTCGACTTAATTTACTCTGCATCCACACTGGAGTTTCCTTAAGTCGACTTAAGCGGTTGCTTAAGTCGACTTAAGGAAAAGTAAAGTCGACTTTGTAAAACCTACTTTTACATCGACTTTACTGCTTAAGTTGACTTCTTAAGTGGACGCAGCAGTGTGGACGCTCTAAGTCGACCAAGTCGACTTAGGGCAGGGGGGACAAGGGAGCATCACATGGGTCACTGGCAGAAGGGAGCCACTGTGGCTCCCTTGTCCTGGGGAGCCCCTGCTCCCTTCTCCCCAGACCTGCGACTTCCCTGCCAGGGGTTCCCTTCTGCCTGAGAAGCCCCAAGCAGAAGGGAGCCGAGTGGTCTGGGGCAGAAGGGAACTCCACACTCCCTTCTCCTCCGAACCACTCCG
>ML685870.1:372016-439549 GCA_007922175.1 Pelusios castaneus | reverse complement strand
AAAGTTAGTTTGAATTAGTTAATTTGAACTAATTTTAGTTAGTTTGACTTAACTAATTTGAATTAGCATGGCCCCACTAAAATGCTAGTTTGAATTAAGCACGCACCATGCATGGCATTTGCTTAGTTCGAATTAGTCAGTTGCTAAGTGCTTAGTTCAAACTAACATGGCCACATTGGGTTAATTTGAACTAACTAGTTTGAATTAAGCATTAGTTAGAAAAGTATAATCAAATTTATTAATTCAAATTAAGGAAGCCCTTAATTTGAACTAATGAAAGCCTTGTGTGGCCAAGGCTTAAGTTAGTTTGAATTAAGCTTCCTTAATTCAAACTAACTTGCCAGTGTAGACATAGCCACAGAGTCCTGTGGTACTTTTAAATACTAACAAATTTATTTATTAAAATGCTTGAGTGATACTTGCTGCAGGCTCTTTTTGTATGGAACAGTATGAAAAATGGTCTGTTTCCTTGAAAGTAAGGAAAGAAATTATGCTATGCAGGGAGAGAAGCTTGGGCTCATAGTCTAGGGGATGAGCCAAAATCTAAGTAAATGTAACAACTTGTGGAGAGGATATCAAGTGAAAATTTATTATCAAGGTATGTAGTTTGTATAATAGGTAAAGTAATTGGAAAAAGTGCTTCAAGACAAGAATTTCTAAAGGACTTACAGTGTTAGTGATTCAGTTTAAAGAGGAACAACCAACCTGGTTAGCTGACATATTTTGATATATAGTGGTTCTAACCAGTTTTTATCTAGTTGGATAATACTTTTTCCATATCTACAATAAAATTCAGCACTATGTGACAAAGAAATTTTAAACAAACTATGCAGACTGGCCATTAAATGCCCAAACTATGTGTAAGCTCCCTACTAGCCCTGCAGCAGAAAGCAATTCACATGCACTGATTTCAGTTGCTTAGTCCTTCAGATACCCCGCTCCCCCAATGCTTTTGTTTTATTTTGTAGCACAAGACTTGATTTCTATCTTTTAATTTATATGGTTTACATCTATGTTGATGAAAGAGATATGAATATGAATAAGATATTATAACTGAATGGAAGTATAATCATGTGTATACTGAGAGTGTGTGAAGATTATAACTGGCCAGATGATGGGATTAAACCCTAACAGCAATAGCCCTGTTGTCAACCATAATATATAGACAATATTTATAACAAGGAGTGTTGGAAAGAAACAACTTTACTTCCTTCCTTATCTCACCTGGCTTCAGTTATATTAATGAGACTGTTACGCTAACCCTTACAAACCACATAGTCACACTGAAATCAGTGTTCATGCAAGCAAGGGCTATTTATATGAAAGAAGACTTGAGAAACTGGGGCATATAGGAATCCTGTGTGTGATGATTGCAATGCCCTTAACAAATGTAACAGCTTGGGATCAAAAATAGTTGTGAATTAATTTCCTTTCCTTCCATGCTTGCCAGAACTTGAGTTCAGTGTTTGCATTTCTCCTGAAACATTAATTATGTTGCTAATATCAAGGCAGTGATAAGAATGAAGCCAGCTTTAATGATCGCTTTAGTGTGAACATTATCTCCTCTTGTAATAGCACCAAAGACCTTTAAGTATTTATCAGCACCCTCTGCCAAGATCCATAATATTGCCTATACTTGTGATTTGTCATAAAAATATTTAGGAGACCAAATAACCAAACACAGTTAACCTACCTATAAAAATGAACAACAATACAATGAAGAGAGTAAGTATGATATGAGTATGTCTAGGAAGCAGTTTCTCAAAAATTTTAAATCATTTTACACACTGTGCTCCCCATAATACACCCCACAAAACAGCTATATTTATAGTATGCCTGCTTACAAGTTAAGAACTCTCTATAGATTGCTCAAGATTGAAATTCACAAATCAGCTTTTTCAACTTATTTTTCTTGTTCCATGGTATATACCCCTTTTCTCTTGGTTTTGAACACAGCATTTCAAACCAGATGGGCTATGAAAACAATCCATACACTGTACCAAGATAGAACACTCATTTACCTTGATTTTGATATGATTCATATTTCCTAGAGCCAAACACTATGTTTAGCCTTGCAGAGTATTGTGGGTTATAAATTCCTTGACAAAAGTGAGCA
The DNA here is from genome assembly GCA_007922175.1 of Pelusios castaneus. Lineage (NCBI taxonomy): Eukaryota > Metazoa > Chordata > Testudines > Pelomedusidae > Pelusios > Pelusios castaneus. The sequence continues at coordinate 437,433 of ML685870.1, read as the reverse complement.
AAAATCAATGCAATACAACTTAGTATAGCTTTGTGCTAACATTCACATATGATATAATGCATATAATATAAATGTGATGTGTAATACATATTAATATAGGGTGTAATATGTATAACATATGTTGACTTACATGAGAGAGGTTTGGGGGTTTTTTTTAATCCATTTAAGGATGTTAGCTAAGAAATGATAGCCTGTGCTGATAAGCAAACACAAAATACTGTTCTGCCAATAAAGGTCACTACCTCCGTCGTACTTGCTCATTTCAGCTTGCTAGTTTTCCCTAGACAATGTAGAGGAAATGGAAGGGAAAATAACCAAATCATTGGGAAAATGGTTACAGATGCCATCTGGTTGCCACAGATGGGCCTGTTCTGTAGGTCTTGTATAACACAACTCCTATCCCCTATCATCATTCACAGAGGAATGTGAAGTATATAAAGATTCAGAAGCAATAACACTAAAGAGTTTACATTCTGCACAGGTATTTAGCCACACAGTTCCCATTAACATTAATGGGAGTCATACAGCTAAATCCTCAGATGCTTTGATGAAGCTTTACCCCTGAGAAGATTCCATTAATTCAATAGTAAAAGGTCAAGATGTAAAGTTCACTATGAAATGAGAATGCTTTAAAGAAAGTACATGTTAGAAAACTACCACAGTACAGACTATCTAGGTACTAAAATGGCTTCCACCATCATCATATCTGTGGTACAACAAAGTGAGGATTAAATCATTCCTACCACTCCATGAGGTCAAGATATATTAGCCCAATTTTACAGATGGAAACTGACGCAGAGATATTTACTAAGTTGTCCCAATATTAACCAGAAAGTTGGTGACAGATAGGAATTGAACCCAGATGGTCTAAATTCAATATATTACTTGAATCAAACCCATTGTTCTTTTGACACACAAATTGTACTCATGATATATATTGAAACATTTCCATAGCCACATTGGACTTCATAATTGGCACTGCACTGCTCACACTGGCCGTTCAAACTTTCATGCTGTTACTTTGATAAATCTCAAATCCTTCTCCTCAAAAACCAACTACAACTTGAGATAAGTGAAAATCTCCTTCAGCTGTGTGATAGGATGAACTATGCTCAGAGGCTGCCTGCTGGAGATCTCAGAGTCCTGCCACACCAATAACAGGAAAGGAGCGGTGGTGCTAAGTTCTCTGAGTAGCCTAGAGAGTCTGTACAGTAAGTAGATGATCAAGTAGCTTGCAAAGTGATAGCCAACCACAATGGCTGCAGGGAGCAGCCAATCAGGGCCCAGAAGTGCCACATAAAAGGAGACAAAGAGCTAGTCAATAATTTGCTGGCACCAGAGGAGTGTAGATGGTACTCAAAGCTGGCCAAAAGGAACTGCAGCACCACAGGCACCTCGGTGCTGACAGCAACCAAGAAAGTGAGAAACTACTTCTGGCTGGCTGCTAGGTCTGAACTTGGATGAGCCCTGAGGCAACAGTGAAGCTTTGGTGAACGTTAGGGCCGTGGGAAAGTGGGCCTACATTTGAACTGTGATACATCCATGGAAAAGGAATTGAACTGTTAAGAGGCCACCTGAAGAGGTGGGGGCCAAAACAGACCAGAGATGGTGAAACCATTGCCTCCATGGAGGAAGCCCTGGTGGTATGGCCTCATACCTGAGTTGGGACTATTTAAAAATCTCAAACACATCTGATCAGAAGGGGTCTTCATGAGAAGCAGATGCCATGCTGTTACATTTATTACCTATACTGGGAATCCTTTGAAATGACCGTGATCGAAACAAGAGGTACGACCATGGAAGAAGTGATTCTCCTATTGGTGACAGACCAGCAGCAACAGGGGCCACTATGCAGCAAAAACAGACACCACAGGCCCTGCTGATGCAATTAATAGAGAACCTGCAAAGGCAACAGGCCCAATTTGCAATGCAGCAACAGTGGCAAGACAGCCACTCCAATTAGTAGGAGTGGATACAGAGTCAGAAGTGAGACCAGAGTGCTCAAAGCTTGAAGAACCCATTGAGGAAGTGCCAGCCAAAGTTAGATGAGGCTAACATTTCTCATCAGTAACCAGTCATTAACCAACTGGTCTGAATAGAGCAGAAGTTGGCCTGGTACAGCTGAAAGCCAAGAGGCACAGGGAGCTATGCTTGGCTTTGCAGAAAACTTTGGTGTGACGCTGTCCGGATTTAGGGAACCATTTATGTTATTATTTTGTATTAATATTTTATAATTGTTATGATTCATGGTAACTATGCCATGTTTGGTGTCAGTAGAAAGATGGTGATTTGTTGGGAATGATTGTGTAGTTTATGTGCAGGAATTGTGTTGGTATTGGAAGTTAGGAATATGATTGTCATATTTATATTTTAACTTGTGTGAGTCTGGGGAAACTCCCCAGACTGAATGTCTATCCAGCCATTGTCCCCCTAATGGCCCCTTAAGGAAGCTCCCCAGTATAATGGGCCGAAGAAGAAAACCTCTTGAGCCACTAGGACTTGAACATGTGACTCAACTCCAGTTTGATTGGAGAGAACTGCACACAGCATGGAGAAGGCCAGAGATGATATAAGGCAGCAACCCCAACTCCATCTTGCTCTCAAGTCCCCAGTCTACAGCCAACACCCATCTCTGGAACTATTCCTCGGAGACTGAACAAAGGATTGAGGCCCACCCTGGTGCTGGGTGTTTACCAGAGGAACAAGCCTGCAAACTCCAGAGGAACAAGCCTGCAAACTGCTTTTCATGAACTTTAAATCATTTGTATGTATATGATTCGCTTTGACCCTTCAACATCTCTCATATTTTGCTTCTTTTCTTCTTGTATTAAACCTTTTAGTTGTAGTTACTAAAGGATTGGCTACCAGTGTGGTATTTTGGGTAAGGTCCAACCTATACTGTTCTGTGTGCTGTGGCTGGCCTTTGGGGTCAGGAGAACCTATATCTTTAAGGGATCGTGCGGCTAGGTGGGAGCCAGAGGAGCTGGAGTGCAATAAAGGGGGCTGTTTCTATTTTGGGCAGATTTCTTGGTACCCAATGTGGGGAACCAGAAGCCTGTTTGTGACTGATAGGGAGACTGGTTTAAGTACCACCCATCAGTGTGTGGGGAGTTTGGCTCCTAGTTTTGCAGCTTGCCCTGATTTTTGCACATCCAGGAGGGCATCCCAGGAGGCCCCGGTCACAATTGGACCAGGCTCAGAAAGCTACATTAGGAACCCAGCAGAACACTGCATGAACTCAGGCTAAAATGTCTGAAATCCAGCAAAAGAAAAGCAATTCAAGGAACACAGACACTCTCCAGGTAAGACAGACCCGGGAGAGTAGACCTTGAGGAACCAGGGCAAAGACTGGGTAGAAGCTCTCCAGACAGAGAGGTCTGGGAGAGTGTCCTGATTTAAAGGGACAAGGACTAAGACAAACTCTCAAGGTGAAGAGGACCAAGAGATTAGGGCAGAAAACTACTACTAATAGCCCTGTAGACAGCGAGGTCTGGGAGGAAGAAGACCAGCTAGAGTGGAGCAAAAGATGAGATAAAAAGAGATTACCCTCTATAGAACTACCACCACAATGCGATAGGAGAGGGGCAATGAATGATGAGATGCACTAGGCTCAGAGGCCCTCTGCTGGAGAGCTGGGGCCAGAACAAACTAGAAAGGGCAAAACCATTGCCTCCAGGTTGGAGGGTATGGCCTGATACCAGGGCTAGGACTCTTTTAAAACCACAGACACACCTGACCAGAAGGGGAGCTCATGAGAGGTGGGTGTCATGCTCTTGCAAGCTGTTTATAAACATAGATAGACACATAGCTCTTCATCTGTAGAGCTCAAAGCACTTTACTTTGGTCCCATTTTACAGATGAGAAAATGGAGGCATAACTATGCTATTTCTCCAAGGTCATGAAGCAGGCCAGCTACAGAGCCAAGATTAGAATTCAGATGTCCCAAATCCCAGCCTAATGATCTATGCACTAAGATGCACTGTCTCCCCTTAGCACAGGTTCAGTTGAGCAGTTCCAGTTCTCCCCACTAAAGGGCAGGAATATGTTAATAATAGACAATTCATTACCAAATGTACCAACAAATACATTTTCTGTTGTCAGTGATTGAGTTCACAATTGTGTTTTGGTACAGTATTCTGACTGCCAGTGTTTTTTCTAGTATATTCTGACTTTTTTTCCCTCTTTCACCAAAAAATATAGATGAAATACAGCAAGTTCATATAACTGAAATTTCATTTAGTCTTGCTTTTCAGAAGTGCTTCACAGTATTTCAGAGAGTTACATAATGTATAAATTGTGCGAAACGTCCATCCAGCTTTACCCTGGGAGTAAAGGTCAATTACTCAAAATGAACACATTATTTACATAACTTAGGGAGGGAAACAGCATTTAATAAAAACACTCTTACAGCCTAACCAATGAAGCTTTTTCTACAACAAAAGCAAAACTTTAAAGTCAATATGTCACCATTCAGCATGCAAGCCTATTGCGACAGTAAAGTCACTCTTGGTCTCATATATTTGTTCTATTTACCTAGGCTGAAGTTCTTCAATAAGGCCCCAATCAGAGCTGGATTAATGCAGGGGCTATAGGGGCTGAAGCCCTGGGCCCTGGCCCAAAGCGGGGCCCCAAGCTCCAGCCTCTAAAACCCCTGCTTATCCGCCCCACCCCCCACCCCGCTCAGTGCCAACAGGGCTCAGAGGAGTGCTTCTGCCCTGCCAGTGCTGGGAGGGGGATGGAACCCTGGAACCACAGACCAGGCTCAGCCTTCCCACCCCACCCCTGAGCTGGCTGCTCCCCACAGGGGTGAGGCGGACCAGTGTCTGTTTACTCTACCCAGGGGACATTGCTGGCTGGCATGTGGCCTGACCTCCGCTCTGGTGTGATCTTTCAGGGCCCAGGGCCCTGTGAGGCTGAGACAGCAGTGCCATTGGTAGGCCCCCCTCCCCAGCCTCCGAGCAGGGCCGCACGGACCTTGGCCCTCCCCCAGCAGAGTCGGCCTCAGGCCCCTGCAGCCTTGACGGCCTCTCCACCCCCTAAGCAGCACTGGCTGGAGCCCCTGACCACACACCCCGGCACTGGCAGGCTTGATGCCCCGCCCACCCTAGCAAAGCGCCAGTGCAATGGGGGGGCAGTGGGGTGGGTAGCCCCAGGCTCCCCGGGCGTTGATGTGGCCTTGGCCCCAATTCAGGAAAATATTTAATTACACACTTCCATTCATTCCTATTCTGGAAAGGAGTTAAGCATGGGCCAGATATTTAAAGGAATTTAGGTACTTAACTTCCTTAAGCATTTTCTTAAGTCTCACTGAATTCCAAGCGCCATTCCTGAATAGGAATGCTTTCCTGAATCAGAGCATATGGCCCCAATCCTAATAACATCAACTATAAGAGTCCCTTTGAGATAAATAATTCATGATCAAGCCCTTAATGCACAATGTTACCTCTAAATTCTACCCAAGTGCTAACTGTAACCGTCAGAAAATATATTGGAGAGTATTTTTTCCTCTATGTGAAGCAACAGTAGTTTGATCCTCATTGCACTTTAGTCAGCTCAGATTTTCCCATTGACTTCAATGGTAACAAATACAGAGCCCAGTATCATCTAATTTTCATGGAAGTGGCTATCATACCTAAAAATGCAATTTACTTGGCTAAAGTATTTATCTAAGTCACTAAGAAATCAAAATATTGGGAATATAAAGAAGGCAAAAGAATAACTTTGTTTTTATTAACTGAAGCCTTTGAAATGCTTCTAATCCACTTCCTAGTATCATCAGCTAAATTATTATTCATAGTTTGCTTCATCTTTTCATATACATGTTTTGGAAAATGAATGTCATAATATTCATGAAGGTAGAAGAAATTAGAGTAGCATCACAAGCCAGGTATGTATACTGAAAGCAGGTACTATGAAAGTCTTACCAAACAGCTCTGGAAGATCATTTTTGCCCTCTTCTACACTACCTTATTTTAGTTCTATGCCTGTGCCATACAGCTATTATAAATCAGTGCAAGATTATATCTTCATTTTGAGATGGGGTTGATTAGGAAGTAACACATACGCTACTTAATTTCTCAGTTTTAAATCAACCATTCAGACTAGAGGTTGATCAACTCACTTGGATGTCAATTCAAAAAGGTATCCCTATTCAAAACAGCATTTAAGAAGAATACAAAACTAAGAACCTGTTTAAATTCTGAACGGATATAAGCGTTTCCTTTTCTGAAAATCTTTTTATAATTAAAAACTTAAATGAAAATCATCAGATGCTGTTAAACGGTTAAAAAAAAGTATTTTTTTTTAAAAAAGGTTGGTCCATTTCTAACACTCAAACAAAATCAACTTCAGAAGTTTTTCCTCAGATTATGTTTTCATTTCTTAATCAGCTATAGTGATGTAGATGATTTCCCCAGCACAGCTGGTGATCCTTGATTTCTCTAAATTACTTACACATATGACTAGAAAAACTGTGCAAGATTAGTTAAAATGTTTGAGATGTTTCATCTGAAAACTGTTGACATTTTGGTTTGGACAATTTTGTAGTGTTATTTCATTTTGAGAGGGAAATTGATAAAGAGTTTATTATTGCACCACAGAAACATGAAAAATTTTGAAGCCACATTTCACTCAGAACCTATTTCCAATAAAAAAAAATAATTCATTTTAAAATAAAAATATTCACAGAACTTGGAATGTTCTATGATAAACAGGTCTATATTTAATGTATCAGGAAACAATCCTCAAATATTAAACAGATTTTCAATGTGAATTGTATGCCTCTCACCACTATCATGCAGGAAGTCACATTTCAAAAAATGTTGCATATTGTGGACCAGTGAGAGAAGTACTAATGAACAATTTAAAATTAGTGCACTGTACTGTTAAAACATGATTACCCTAGATCTTTTGCAGTTTTATGACAGCAAAAGATGAATGGCCAAATAATTTTATACTGATGTGAGTATGTCACACTTCAGTAATGTCGGTAGTTACACCAGTGTAAATCCAGGGTAAGTGAAAAGTCTGGCCCACTTCATTTACATTATGAAATTATATTCATTCATTTAAATACAGAAAATGTGTTTAATATTCTGATTTCATTGACCAAATATCTTCATAACTGTATCCTATAGTAGTCAAATTCCAAAGGGGTAGCCGTGTTAGTCTATTGTAGAAAGACAACAGAGTCCTGTGGCACTTTTAAAGACTAACAGATTTATTTATCGCATGAGCTTTCGTGGAAAGCTCATGCGATAAATAAATCTGTTAGTCTTTAAAAGTGCCACAGGACTCTGTTGTCTGTATCCCATAGGTCAGTCTTTGGAAGAGGTAGATCATTTTAGCATGGCATAACTTCATATATATGTAGTAATTTGAAGTGTTGGTGTTTAAATGCCAATATGAGGATTTCAGTGTACCATATTGATCAGTGTTGTATAGCAGGAAGGGAATTAAGTCAGTTGAATGTTTATTTCTCTGAAGTTAAAATAAAAACCAAAATGGTCTAATGATTGACATTGATTCAATTTGACTTTGAAAGAGTCAAAAACAATAAGGTCTCGGGACTCCCAGTCACCTGCTCTTATTGCCTTCCAAGGGACTAAACTGATGTATTGGTGGTGGTAGCTGGTACAAATATCAATTCCAGTGAAATTTTATGCATCAAGAAATGGTCAAAGAAATATTTGGACAGAGTGTTAATTGTCAGTGACTGAAAATAAGAAGTAATCTTTCGAAATACAAACAAGACCATACAATATTATGGTAAGGGATAAGATTTAATATAGGGGCCATTCACTTCAGTATTGTCAGAACAGTCAGAGACAATTTGGTTCATAAGTAAGACTGTAAACTACGCAAAAGATATCTCTTTATTGTGCACACGTTATAGCCCAAAAGAAAGAACTGAAGAGGATTTATTTTTGTAAAGATCTACTGAAGGAATATCAATGAAGAAAAACCTCAGAGTTTTGGACCAATTTGTGCAAAACAATTGCAATCTTGCATTTGTATAGCACCTTTCATCCTGCATGCCCTAAAGTGTATTACAAACACGGGAATGCACTCAGATCATTTCACCTATGGCATGAAACAGGGCAGTTTTTAACAGCTTGCCACAATGTTGCATAACACTTCAGCCAAGCAATACAGGCTTTTCTCCATTGGAAACTGCAAAGAGAATGTGGGTAGGTATCATAATATTACCAGATCTGCAGTTTGGCCAGGACACCAGTCTTAACAACTTATCTCTCAGGAAAAGGGTAAACCTTTATTAATGACCACAGGTAATCTGCAATTCATTTTATTATTCTAAGCAGAATCCCTCTTAACATGAGGCTGGAATAGTGGTTTAATACTCAGTGGGAAGAGCACCACCTTGTGAGTCACCACTCCCACAATACTTCCAGCAGCACTTCCGTGTTCCTTTCAGGTCACTTATCAAGTACTGATCCAGCCTGACCTTGTTTACCTTATGGAATTTTACAAAATAAGAGCATAAGATAGTGTGGCTGGTGGGCACAAAAATTCTGTACCAAGAATCTGAAGTGATCTCAATATGATGGAATGCAAACTTATCCTGAAGCACAAATGAGGAAAAATGCTGTGCTACAGTGCGCTGTTCCTGTACATACTCAGTGCCTTTAATTTACTAAGAATCATGCATACATATCATGAATAGCATAAGAGAGGCAGTGATCAGATTAAGAAGAAAGATATTTCACAAAATGACAAGGCAACTCACAATGTTCCAAAAAAAAACCTAGCTGAAAATAAGTATGAAATTCATTAGTACATTAAACCAATCAAGTTGAAGAGGATGGAGGAAAACAGAAAAAAGGACAAGCAGCACACACTGTCTGTACACAACCAGTCAACACAAACTACTCTTCCAATTTCTGCATTTATCTTCATTTGGCTCAATCATATTCCATAGCTGAAAGATTTTTCAAAAGCCAAAAGCTTACATTTTGGGACTAATTCCCATGAAAATAAAGGTTTCTTTTATACTGGTCTGGCACTTCCACTTTAAAGTCACTTTGCAGTGTAGTACAGGGCCTTAGTGTAAATGAGAATTAAATCCTTATATAGCTTAGAAACAAAAGTCATGCCTCAATGTATTAAAAGAAAAAAAAAAGAGTTGTTTGAGCTTTGGTGTTCCTAAATGTTAAGACTTCAGGTATAGTACATCTGCTTAACGATTCTGCAATATTTTCATGATATGGAGGTATACAAGTGACTGACTGCACCTGCAGGAAAATTTAGGATGCATATAAACAAATATGGTTATGTTCTGTCTCTTCCTCTAAATGATATCAGGGGAATAAATGCAACATTCTTATGAGAAGCACACATCTGCAACTGCTAATGGACAGCTTAAGATAGATTCTAGAGCTAGTTTTGAAAGTTCTTAAGAGGACTCAGAGCAAAGACAGCATACCAATTCCCTTGTGGTAAATGAACCTCAACGCTTTGGGTCGGGAATGTCTGAGGAGCAGAAGAAACTGCTTGAACTCTGAAAAGAGTGTTTACAATATGAAAAATATTCCTATGTTTCAGTTCTGTGAGGCACAAGTGATGTTGGCATTAGTGCAGACAGAGCATCATGTTGCTTTTTCCTGCTGCATATGTGTGAGCGAAAAGCATTTTCTAGCTCTCTGGAAATCAAACTATTACCCAAAATGGAAAGGTATATGACCTTGCAGTGTAATTCAAGCTACAGGAGCCAGGAGCTGAGCATCTAGTTTAACTTACCGGTAGTTAAATACGAAGATTTCTTTGATTGCTTAATAATTGCCATACTGCATGATTTTTCAAAGGTGCTGAGCACCTCATGTTCCTATTAACTACAATGGGATTTATGGTTGCTTAGCAACTCCAAAAACATACAGGAAAGAAATTTCAAATCTAGTAATTTACTGTGATTGTGTGTGTGAGTGGGTGGGTGAGTTTTATTGCTCCGAGTATTTTAATTGTTTTAAATTAAATTACTGCATTCATAAAAACTTTGCATTTGTATAGTGCTTGATATGTTCAAACTGCGGTACAGATACTAACCAAGGAGTTCTCATAGCACTGCTATGAGACAGGTGGATTAGGGAAATAATTTTCCTCCTTTTACAGATGAGGAAAACAAGACAAAAAGACAAAATAATTTGTTTGATGTCACACAATAAGTCAAGGTAGATCTAGGGCTATAATGGAGAACTTCTCTTGACTCCTAGTCTTATGATCCAGACCAGATTGTTTCCATGTACCTGCATAGCAAAATTTGTGGAAAATTACTGAAGATCAGGGATTTTGTGGCACAGTCACACAATCTTATATTTCTTGCACTATTCACTCCCCCCCTCAGAAGGAACAGAACAATGGTTTTTAAAAAATGACAAAATAATTTTTAAAAATCAGCCTCAGAAGAAGCCTAATTTTGAATATTTGTTTTATTGTAAATTCACATTTAATCATTGGTGTTCATTTCATGTGAAATGCATGTGGGTGACTTCTAATGACAAATTAAAAGGCACCATGAGTTAATATCAAAGGACAGAGTCTGGCCCACGTATGCAATCTGTCTTTTCATCTTGGCGATTCCTAGGAGTTTGACTGAATAAAAAGCAATAAAATGAATTATTTTTATGAACTATTTCAAGCCCCCATCTTTCAAAAGAAATTAGCTAAATCATGTATTCATTCTGATAATACAAGTATATCAAAGAAAATACAATGGAAGAATGAGAGATTTTCCCCCAGAAGACACAGAATCTAATCTTCCAAGATACTTCATTACTGAAAATGGAATCTCCAAGCATCAAGAATTTCAGCTTTGTTTAAAGAGTCATGAACATCATGCACTATGGAGGAATAAATACAATCAGGAGGAGATTTACTATATGGAAAACATACTGCAATATCATTGCATGTTATCATCACTCCAAGAGATATTAATTGTCTGAGATGGAGACTTTATTATCTATGAAAAATGTGCAAAGAAGCAAACATTTATTTTCATGATTATTAAATTAAGGCCTATTATGAATCACTAAGAATGAGCATGCAAGAAAATTGGGCTTTGCCAGGCTAATATTCCAAGCACTCAAAAAAACAAAAAATAATCCAAACTTCAATTAACTGAGGGCACATAGCTTATTTAAATTTCTGATCTAATAAAGAGACTTTAAATACACCAAATAAAATGTATACATAGCGAAACACACTAAATTAGAGCACCAGTCTTGCAAAGTGTGACAGAAATGCAGACACTTCATATCTACCGGCAGTGCTGCAGAACTCTGCTTGCATAAGAGTAGCTGCCAGTGTTACCCTTTGCAGGCTTGGGCCATAAAAAAAATATGAAGCATAAGCATGCAGGTTATTAAAAACCACAAAGAACAGATGAATACATTTCTTTTGGTGGTAATATTTACTTTGGGTTAGATTGGGCCGCCTCTAAGGTGAGCATGGCATGGTCCTCCATATGCTATGTGTCTTCTTCTATGGTATCTTTCCTTACCCATACACCTACCCACCCCTTAGAACCTATGGAGAGCTCACCACTCAGTCTGGGTTCTGTGAGATGGGGAGGGGTTCAGGGCAGGACAGACAAGGAGGAAGGAAATGCACAAATTCCAACAACAGCTACACAGAACAGAATTAACACTACACTACTTCATGGTCTACTAACTTTTTCATGGATCTCCTCAGATGCTATTATAACTATAGCTTCCCTGGAACTATGATGTCAGGGTCCAACCCTTCATATTGCTGTAGGGATACAGATAATCAGCATGGATGATTTAGGCTTCTCATGGATTTGCACAGATCCCAGGAGAGCCACAAGATTTGGGAGAAATTTTTCCATGGCAGGGGAACCCCACCTTCTCTGTCCTACTGGGAGAATGTGTGCAATCCTTAAAGATTTTCTCAAAAGAATTCCCTTCCTGAAGTATTCCCAGATGGGAGAAGACTATGTGGTTCTATAATAATAATAGAAGCTTCATTTGCCTCAAAAGGCACTCAGTGAATATTTTTACTCAAATATATGAACTGCTAATCGAGTACAAGAATCATAATTAAAATAACCTCCAAGTGAGTATATTAGCCTAGTATGTAATGTCGTTCTAGCCATGTTGGTCCCCGGATAATGGAGAGACAATGAGAGTGAGTTAGTAACTTAACCCTTAATAAATATCTCATTCACCTCCATCTCTCCATCGCTAAGAGGACAGATATACAGCCTCTGAAATCTAACCACCAAATAGTGATCCAACCAGCAGATAAAGGAGGTCACCACTGTGGTCCTCAACCATGAGAACTATGGCAGAAAGGCCAATTGCCCACTCTCCAACATCACCTTCTATAAAGAAACAAAAGACCCCACACCACAATTTACCCAGGAATTTAAGGATATCATCAATTACTTTCCCAAACAACTCCAAGAGAAACTCCACACACTTATCCCCCACAGCCCCACCCAAGGACCTTCTATGTACTTCCCATCATACAGAAAGTAACCCAGGCAGATCCATCATATCTGAACACAGCGCTCTTAATGAAGGAATATCAGGACCCACAGAAACCATCCTCAAACCACGTACCACACAAATGACTAGCTCCTTCTAGGACACAAATTACTTTCTTCACAAACTCCACAATATATATCCCTCACAATGACAGCATACCTGCCTGCCACAAGCTCATCATCAGAAGCAAGAACCCCACAGATCAGGACTCACCAACTCAAAGTGGCACCATACTTTGCCATAACAACAGGTGCAAACCTGAAGACTGCTATAATGATTAACATCCTCCCACGACACACCTTTCAAAATCCATGGGTCCTATACAAGCCTATAACAACATGTGGTGTACCTCATTCAGTGCACTAAATGCCCCCAAAACAATTATGTGGGTGAAACCAGGCAATCACTATGCTCTCAAATGAATTAATGCAGGGAAGTGATTAAGGACAAAAAACCCTATTACCTATAAGTGAACATGTTTCACAGAGTGATCACTCTATCTGATCTATCAGTCCTCATCTTCAAAGGAAATCTACACAATGTAAAAAGACAATTTTTGGAGCCTAAATTAATAATTTTGCTAGACATTGAAAATCTTGGTTTTAACAAAGACACTGAATTTATGGCTTATTAAAACAGTCTAATCAACTAACTGCCCCTTTTTCTTTTATGCCCATAAGGGTGTTAACAGGCCACTTCACCTTGAATCAGGGCAGTCCCTGGGGGGGGGGGGGCAAATGGGGCGATCGCCTGCACACGCCGCAGCCCCTTCTCCCACGGCTGCCCCGCTGCCTTTGGCAGCGAGCCGAAGGCAGCAGGGTGGGCTGGGAGCACTATGCCCAGCCCCTGGGCTGGCCATCCCCTGGGCCGGCCCTCCCCGCCCCAGGGTGGAGCAGGCAGGCCTGGGGGCCGAGCACATGTGCGGGGCCCAGCCTCTGGGCCAGTCTGCCCCACACTCCCACATGCGTCCGGCTCCCCGCCTGCGGCCTCAACCTCCTGGGGCGGGACCAGAGCCGGCTCCCCACACCAGCGGCCTTGGCCTCTGGGGCCGGCTCCCTGGGGGGCGGAGCAGGCTGGTGGGCCCACCATGCTCCCCTGCAGCGTGACGGGGTGGGGGTAGGCCAATTGGCCCAGGTCTCCGCTCTCACCAAGGGATGGCACTGCCTTGAATTAACACTTAAAATATGTAAGTACTTACACTAAACTATCTTGTATTTAGCTGTGACACTCTGAGTACCTTTCTCAGACTTTAGTGTAGCTCAGGGGTTGGCAACCCATTGCACATGTGCCGAACATGGCACACGCACCTATTCTGAGTGGCCATGCCACTCAGGCTCCTTTGCTGGCCCTGCCCCCAGTAGGGCCTGAAACCACAAAAGCCGTGCGCGTGCCATAGCTCCTGGCCCCTGCTGGCCCTACCTCCAAGCTGGGGAGCGCAGCCACTATGAAAAAGGAGCCATGGTGTGGGGGCTTCTGGCCCCTGCTGGCCCCATCTCTCCACTGGGGAGCAAGGCCAGCAAGGCAAAGGAGCCGCAGAGTCCCTGTGCCTGTCCCTGGCATCTGCTGAGGGTGCAGTCAGCAGGGCTGGCATGGGGGTCGGCAAAGGTTGCCAACCCCTGGTGTAGCTCAAAAGTTTGCCTCTCTCACCAACAGAAGTTGGTCCAATAAACAATATTACCTCACTCACCTTGTCTCTCTACACTGGGGTAGGTCACTTAATTAAAACATTTACCAGACTACGACAGATTGGTAGTCTTACATTTTCCCGATCTTCAGAAAGCAATCTTTTATCAATGTTATATTAAAAGGAGGAATAGACAATTCATGCCTCTTTTTATATGTGCTTATAACAAAAAAAAAAAAAAAAAGCATTAAGACTGAAGGGAACATTTCCCTCCACTTGTTTAAATTCCCGTCCTGCTGTCACAATCCAAGGAGTTTTTATTAATCAGAGTCAGTGCAGAGAAATACCTTTCCATCCGTCTAACTGGCAAATATAGAGGTCTGCCATAGAATTTTGTGAAAAACGCTCTATAAAGAATGCCAGTCCTGAAATTCCAGCATAACTAAAAGAAAGGTCACAAACTCATTTCCACCATGATAACAAAACTACCAAATTCCAAAGCGGTAGCCACATCAGACTAGGTCAGCAAAACAAACAAGGAGTCCTGTGGCACTTTTAAAGACTAACAAATGTATTTATAAATAAATTTGTAAAACAACCAAAATGACATATATAGACAACTAAGTCTAACATCTAGATATGGAGAAACTGAGTGTAGGAGTTAACACTGGAATTTTGAGGCTTCAGTTACATTTTGTATGAAAATAGGGCCATTGTAATATAAACCAAGACAAAAAGTGTAATTAGCTCTTGATTTCCACAGTTTTACATGTTTTTAGGGTTATTTTTGGTAGTTTCTCATTTGCACACACAGATCTGTAGCGGTATATTTCCTAGTGAAATTAATTTAGAAGCCTTTACAAATATATAAATGTTTGTGGTTTGAAGTTCCCTTTGTTTTTGTAAATCTGATTAAATGCAATACAAGGCTTCTACTCCTTTCTATGAAGCAAGGATGGATTAATCCAGGGGCTATAGGGGCTGAAGCTCTGGGCCCTGGCTCCAGCCCCTAAGGCCCCTGCTTTAATCCAGCCTGCCAGCCCCCTCAGAACTGGCAGGGGCTAGGGGAGTGCTGGGAAGGATCAAAGGCCGGGCTCTGCACTCCCACCATGTCCCTGGGCTGGCTGGTCCTTCCCTGCAGCAGGACAGGCCAGTGCCTGTTTGCTGCAGTTCAGGGGCACGGCTGGCTGGCACACAGTGCCACCTCCCTCCAGCATAGCCTTCCAGGGCCTGGGGGGACTGTACCATAAGCTGCACTGAGGGCCAGCCAGCCCTGTCCCAGGGCAGACCAGCCAGACCAGAGCCAGAGCTGGGGCGGGAGGGCCGCAGAGAGTGGCCTCTGCCCCAAGGTCCCCCCAGTGCTGACCCACCTGCAGGCAATTGTGGTGGGCGGCGGGGGCCGCAGGCAGGGGGACCCTATGGTGTTGGGGGGCTGGGGCTGCAGGCCAGGTGGAGAGGCATGGCCCCTTAATCTGGCCCTTCTGTGAAGAGCTATGCCCATTATATAGGAGAGTTTCACTGTCAGTTAAAAATGTTTTTGCCAGGTATTGCAGAGGTTTGCTCATGACCAGAGGCCTTGCTGCAGCCCTAAGCATAAGTAATGGTATGAACCAAGGGCTGTGAACCAGAGTATACTTTGCCTTGGCTGAATAGTAATACACCAGGTATTGGCTAACCAAGAAAGCACATTCCTGACGAGAGAGGATGGCACAGAAACACCCAGAGTTCTCAAGTAACTATGTACAAATTCTCAAGAGATAGGAACACACCAACCCCTCGTAAGATAAGGATGGGATGATGGGATAATGGATGAACTAAAATGTTTTGTTCAAACTAACATTTACAAGGTAGAAAGGTGGTAACTAAATGTCTGGAGTGCAATACATAACTTGTTAGTATTAATGTATAAAAGGCAAAGTCACAGGAAGGGCATCTTTGTATCAGCCAAGACAACAGGATCCTGGTGTCCTGACTCACCTTCATCTTCTCACAGGAACATATGCATTATGTCCCTACGACCCATTGGACAGCATGCTAGTACTGTGCTTTGCTGACATGCCTTTGCCACCAAACCAAGCCTGTGGGTGTGGGGTTTTTTAATAACAACATCGAGGTCCACTGAATCAGAAAGCTGCCTCTTTTGGTCATGCAGCTAACACCAGAGCTCCAAGAACAGCAGCACTGAGCAGCTATCACAACTTAGGATCCTTAATAACACTCTGCAGCACTAACAACAGGAGGAGCTATACTTGTTTTACCAGCTGGGCTCTTTGGGCAGCCCAGGTTCCTAGACAGTCTCCAGCTTTGGTTCCCCATCCAGTCTTCAAATACCTAGCTGCAGCTCACTTCCCTATCATGCCAACTTTATGCACCATTAGAGGCCTTGGCTACTCAACCAGTTCCATTCCCTGGCTCCCATTATGCCCTGCATCCATGTCCACTTTCTTCCCTCTGCTAAAATCTGAAGCAGAGGAGTTCAGCTTTATTGATCTGCCAGCAGCACAGAAGTCAAAGCCTCCATCCCCATTCAAGTGTCTCATTACTTTAAATGTTCTGTTATGACTCACCCAGGTCTTTCACTCCCAACTCTTTACTAACCACCAGATTGATATCCAATCCAAAAATCAAAATCCTCAGCTGACCCACTTACTATGTTCAAAATCACATAGAAAGATTTTTGCTTCCCTCATTATTCACATCATTGGCCTCCTATTTGCCTATGCAGTTTTGAAGTCTCATTGACTACGTCTACACTAGGAAAAGTTAGGTCGACTTTGCTAAGTCGACTTAATAAGGTCGACTTTAAGTTGACTTAAAGTCGACCTTATTAAGGCAACTTAAAGTGGTGTCCATGGATGTTTAACTGCCCTTAGGTTGAGTTAATAAAGTGGACTTAAGTGTCCACACTGTGCTTAGGTCGACCTAAGGAGGGTTAGGTTGACCTAACCACCAGGTCTTACTAAGTCGACCTAAACTTTCATTAAGTCGACTTATGGATTTTCAAGTCGACCTAATGAAAGCCTGGTGTGGACAGGGACTAAGTTAGGTCAACTTAAGCCTCCTTAAGTCAATCTAACTTGCAAGTGTAGACATAGTCATTCTTCCCTTTAATTCCTTTGCCCTAAAATCATCCCTACTTGTCTTTTTAATGCTCACACCTTTACTTTTGTTCCCTTTCATCTACTTTCCACAAGCTCCCTCCTATAGCATTGTAAATACAGTTTTTTCCATTCCAATCCTAGCTCTTCCTACTCTTCCCCCCCCCCCCCCCCCCCACCTTTTTGGTTGTCATTTTAAATCTGAGCTCAAAACCTCCTTTTTTCCTCCTAAAGTTTCTCAGCTAGATCCTGCAACGGACTGAGAAACTCCATTGCCCACTGAAGCCAATGGAAGTTGAAGATGCTCAGCATTCACAGGCCCTTCCAAGACCAGCCTTGACATCTCTTCTCTTCCATACTCTGTTTTCAGTTCTCTTTCACCAGTGGAAGTTTAATTCAGATCTGGTTGATTAGTGTGGGACAGTGGATTATAGTTCTTGTCTAGAGTATTGAGAAACAGCATTCTATTTCCAGTTTCTCCACTAACCTACTTGGAGAACTTATGCAAATCATTTCATTTCACCATGATACGTGCCTCTTTGGTAAAGTACTGTATGATCCACGCATGAAAAGATATTGATGTTATACATTGCAGTATTGTGATCTGTCTCCCATATTTGGGTTGAAAACTGATATATTTAAATGTGATGCAATAAATATATGATTACTGATTTTTTAAATATCCACTGTAGTTTTTTTGGTCAAAAGATTGGGTTTGCAAAATAGAGTTTGGGAACTTCCCATTTTATTTAAATAAAACAGTGTTTTTTCATGCTCTGATTTTGTAGGGATGGTGTCGTTTTCTCCTTAATGTGCTATTAGACAGATTTTTAACTCATTTGTAATTGTTAAACAAGTAAGATACATTTCTACGGGTTGTATTTATCTGTGAACTTCTGATCTGCAGTCTTATTACCATCCATTTTGCTTTGCTTGAAATCCCTCAATTTTTATATCACATGACATATTTCCATGAAAATCATATGAACATCAGCATTTAAAAACCCATGTTGTAAATTTAAAGCTGTAATTAAAAAGGGACTATACTGCATGTCACTATCAATAGCATGGCTGTTTCCATAGTGACTAATGTAGATTGCATCAAAGGGGAAAGAACAGAGAGACTAAAAGTGACAATGCATAATCCACACTGGCGTACACAGTATTAAACTGCATTTGTGTGGTATAAGAAAGAAGCAACATGTTTGCACGGTACACTAATATTTTTCTAACTATTTTGATCACTGGTGAGTAATGCTGTCATTTCAAGCTTACAGCAAGGTGTGGGAGGAGGCGATGCCTATCATCACTTTTTCACCCAGTGGCATTAAGGTTTCCCTTCTCCCCATCAAGCAACGGCTATCAGCTAACAGTATCATTAGCCTTAATGGGGCCCAACATACATGCAGGATTGTTCCCTATAGGTACATCATTCATGGGGTCCACTCATCACTGGAGCACCATCTCCTGGTTGCTCTGGAGATTAGCTGGTTCCAGTCTGATACCCCCTTTTGTCCATTCCTTATCCCAGGGTCTCCCTCCTTCTGATCTTCAGCTAGGTCACTATAATCCTCCTCTTCCAGACTATCAAAGTCCCTATAAAAATATCAGTCTTCCCTTCACTTCCCTTCACTACATTTCCAGTGGCTGGCAGAGAGCAGGCCTTGTGTAGGGTGGACACCCAATCACAGAGCACTATTCCTCTTAAGGTGCAGGGGTAAGAGCAGATGACGGTAAACCAGATCACATAATCACAGCAGAGGACCTGCTGCTGAGCCAAAGAATGGTTTAAATAATGACACCTCCTAGCAGACGAACCGCTCTTTCAAGGACTTTCTGTGAGACTACAAGTTATAGGAAGAAAATCAGCCAATCCCTCAAGGCAGCCAGCAGAAATTCCTTCTATTTGTTGAAAACAGGAATAACTAGAGTCTTGTTGTTAGTAATCCAGTTGTATATTATTAGTGACATAGCTAAAAGCTTTTTTCCCTGTCTCCACCTCCTGGAAGGAAGTATACTTTATGGTGGTATCAATAATAGTACATAAAGAACACTATAAGTTGGCCCTATTCATGGACCTGCAAGGACCCCCATTCAAATCCTTCCAGTATCATCAGAAACATCTTTAGCCTTTATACATTCATCAGCATCAGCTATGGCTCTAAAGTTATAGAGAATTAATGATGAAAAAATAAAATACAGAAACTTTGGGGGGAAAATATCAGCCTTTTTTGCACCCAGACTATTTCCAATTTTCAGGAACTCAGCTTTAGTGTACCTGTAGCAATATTACCTTGTGCTCTGATAAAATTATATCTGCTCAAAGAGAGATCTAAGGGCCCAGTTAATACTTTCAGGGACCTGGAGTCATTATAAATTCAGCAGTAAGAGTACCGCTTACTCAGTCATCATGACAGCTACCCACAGTACCTCAGTCATCCTTGGCATTTGCATCTTCCATGAAAGTATTAATTGATACCTCAGATCTTTCTATGTGGTCAGATATAATGTGAACATACTCCAAAGTAACACTGCTACAGACAGACATATTAAAAAGGAGCCACTGAAAATTGGAAATAGTTATTTTGGGTACAAAAACAGCCCATTTTTTCAAAATTTCTGTAACTTATGAATTCCCTATAATGTTAAAGCCATAGCTGATTCTGGCAAATATGTACTAGCTAATGATATTTCTGATGAATCTCGAAGGATATGAATAGGCTGATCTCAGATCTATAAATATGTCCAATTTATATGTTCCTTTATATAGCAGTGTGATGCCACCAAAATTTAGGCATATTCAGAAGTACATAGTGTCAGACTAATTCTTCTCCTACTAAAGTCAATGGTAAGTCCATAGATCATTGTGTAAACATTTTTAAAATTCCATCATTCATGTCCTTCCCCAAATATGAAGACTGCAATCAGGAGAACATCCACCAGATAACTTTTTTCTTTAAATGAATATTTAAGAACACCTATATATTACCATACCATTTTATTTGACTCCCACTTCAAACTAGCAAATTTATTTTTGGAGAATCAGGGTAACTAAAGACTCGAGGAAATACAGTATGGGGTAGTAGTTCTAAAATTAGAAGATTTTCCAACAATAAACTCTATCCTCTTCATGTCACAAATTGAAGAAAGAAAACAACCTCAAGTTCTAAAAATTTAAACTCATAAGATATAAGAGCCAACCAATATTAGTTGTTTTCTCTACAATACTACTTCTAGCCACAATTGAAAGTGTTGCTCAGATCTAAGAATTCTGATGTTCAAACACTATTGGTTCCAGACAGTGATCTTCTATCTTCTTATTCATCTCTTAATTGCTGACTGAAATAGACTAAGTAGAAAAGGAAATAAAAGTGAAACTTTCAAAATTTTCATAGTTGCATGACACTAATATCAGAAAAATTTAGGACTCTTCCTAAGGTACATTGGCACCACCTATCTGTCATATTTCATTATTTTATAATGAGGCAGACAACTAAAAAAGTAGTACAGCTGATATTCTATTAAGAGAGAAAAAGTACTCCCAGAGGCTCAATAATCCTAACATCAGAGCATCTTCAGAGGTGGCAAGATACTGATATAAGGAACTATTTATCTGTGCTACTACCTTCCTTTTGCAATATAGATTTAAATAAGTTATTTATGCACTGACTATTTAACTCAATTATTTTACTCTGATTTTCTATAAAAATTGTCTAAATGTGCAATATATTTTCTATGTATAAGAACATGGGACACTATTAGAAAGCACTGGAATCTTTGTTGTGTCATTTTATATTATTATGTTCTCTTCATCTTCCTTGTCTGGACAAACCAATCATCTTTCTTCACTTCCTTAGCTCAATAACTAACTGAAAACTAACTATGGGTGAGAGATGAACTTGTTTACTTGTAATTTTCTTGGTTGTGTGAGGGCTTGGCATCTCTGGTGAAAATTAACACTGAATCTCCATAAAACCCCTGAACTTTGCAAAAGGTCAGATCCAGACCTTGGGATTCAGATTCTCTCTATGATGGGCCAAATTTAAAATTGAATCTTAACAAACCTGAAAATCAGGAAAAAAGGTAGAATCAGGTCAGATCTTAGATACAAACACTGTGACTCAGGACTATCTCAAATCATCCAGATTCTTCAAGTACTCTGTATTGCAGTCAGTTATCCCTTTCGTGACTTGAGTAGGCCGGGACTTAGCGAGACCTGAGCTGTGACTCTGGGCAGTCCAGACTGTATTTAATTAGACTGGCAAAAAGGTGCAGGGAGAACTACCAGGTTATGTTTGTGCTCAGCATCGTCAAAAAAGAATTTGCTTTGTATTCAGTACAATAAAGGCCTGTCCCTTATCTGTCACAGAAGGCATTACATGTTCCATCTATTTCTTATCAGTACAAATATCAGATTGCCATCCCACACAATCATACTGTATAAATATCAAATTGGAACAAATGGTTCAACCCAACCACATTTAAGCCACAGCATTCAAAATGTAATAATATTTTTAATTCTAGTTATTCAATGATCCATGAGACAACCACCCCAAATTTATATAACTTTTCTAGTAACTTCTAATTCATTTTATATCTAATTTTTTAAAAGGAGTACTTCATGAATTTGGCAGGTCAGTACTCTAATCATTCAGCACAGTTTTTTCATGCCTAATACAAAGGCAAAATTCAGTGAAACTTACTAGTTACTTTAGCCTCTTGTTAAAAATGGAGGAGCATTATGTTCTCAAATTTATTACAAAATTTCTGTGATGTAATAACCACTATTAAACCATCATAGTTGAGAACTTCAAAGGCAGTTGGTAATATCTGACTTATGCTGAAGCAAATGACTTATGCTTTAACACCCTTTCATTATCATACTCTAAACACAGAAGTTACACTATATTTGTTTACTGAAGTATCATTTTTGTATCCTGTCAAGTACATATATGTGTTTTTAGAGCACAAATGTCACCAGGTCTTATTTTATTGCCTGTTTCCTAGAGTGTTGCTTCAGGAAAGAATATTGGAAATTTTCAGGTCAGCATAAGCTATAGCATGACAGGTCAAGAGGAATAGTCGAAGGAACCAAAGAAAGCAGACATAGACTCATAAACTTTATGTCCAGAAGGAACCATCATGATCATTTAGTCTGATGTCCTCCACATTTCATTCCATAGATCTTCACCCACCCACTCATGTAATAGCCCTATAACTTCTGGCTGAAGATACTGAAGTTCTCAGTTCATGATTTAAAGACTTCAAGTTACAGAGAATCCAATAGTTTAAACCAGCAAATGACCTGTGCCCCACACTGCAGAGGAAGGCAGAAAAAACCCCAGGGGCTCTGCCAATCTGATCAGGGGAAACTCCTTCCCATCCACAGAAATAACACGACAGATTATACTGCATAAGATTAAAATGCGTGACAAGTGCCCTACTACACAAAACCCATTAAAATATCATAGAAAACTTAATTTAATAAACACATATTTGTACTTTCCTATACATGTCACATGCCTCTGGAAAAATTATTCTTCAACAAAGAAAAGAAAAGAAAAGAAAAGAAAAGAAAAGAAAAGAAAAGAAAAGAAAAATTAGTTCAGTGGTGTAAAAATGAAAATGTATGTGAGTACAGCAGCTTTAGAACAATAACTATTATATGCAAGTACTTTTAATATCTCCTATGCAATACTTATTGCATCCATCATACACCTGAAATGTTACAAACCAGCTTACTCTTAAGTATTTATAAAATGTAATGAAATACTGGGGGGGGAGGGGTAGAGAACCTAATAAAATCAACTAAGAGTGAGAAATGTCTAGGGAATGTTAATATTATGATAACAATTCTGCCCATATTTGCTTACTATACAAATATACATAGGTGCACAGACACAACTTCTGTACACAATTGTGTCACCTAAATAAAAGTAGCCTGATTTTCAGAGGTGCTAGGAATTTCCAAATTGTCCTGAAGTCAGCAGCATCTTTGAAAATAAGAAGGCGTGTGCTATACATCAGATTGTGACTAACAAAATATTTATAATCTCTTGAAAGAATAATCGATTACCACAATCTCTGATGACACATCTATTCCTCTCACTGATGAAGAAGCACTGACATTAATCTGAGAATTTGTATTGCAGTTTATGCGGGGGGAGGGGTGGGAAGGACCAACTCCTGTAAAAAGGAAGAAGGTTGATTCTCCTATTTTAAAATGACCACAAATTAATGACAATATTCTAAATTCTGGGTGTAAAATCATAGTTAAAACATTCTGCATCTAAGTTTGTGTGAAAGAATCTCTTTCACCACTTCCACAATTTAAGAATTTTCTAATTTAATTATAATTGTATTGTATTTACTTAAAGAAGTCCAATTCCCATGTAAAGACATCTCTGTCTCCTTATTTTAAACATAGTCTGTTTCCACTAACCCGTCTCATATTCCCCAAGCAACCACTCTAATTGAAATACAGTAGCCAAATAAATCCCATTATTGAGTTCAGTGTTTGGAAGTTTGTTTATTGATGTTTTTGTTAAAACATTTATCATGTTGGAAAATATATTTGCAGAGAGAATCTTTGGAATATAATTTTTAAGAATGCTATTAATTGTGAAACATAAAAACATCTATACAATTATCTTCCTCATACCACTTGTTTAATTAACAGTTTCATTGTATTGGAAACAACTGGCAAGTTATAAAACATTTGATATTTGAAAAATAAAATGTAAAGTAGATAATATTTTATTCATTTTACAATCAAATGATTTTAGAAGGGAATAGTCTGACCCAATTGTAAAATGTGTTATCAGGTATCAGAGGTACCTACCACATGGAAAAGGCAGCTGAAATAAAATAAATATTGCAGCACTGCCATTTGACATATTTAAAGAGAACCAAACATAAATGAACATTTAAAGCATGCATTACAGAATAAATGTTCCCAAACACTCTGTAAAGTTGGCATGTTTGAAAATTTAGAGCAAGAGATTAGGTCATTTCATAAAAGACAACAGATAAGCAGACTGGGATACTGAGCTAACATTTCACATGCTCACTCCGTTGCTATTTCAGTAGTGTAAAGTATACATCATGTGTGCTAAATATTCCAAACTACACTAAAGGATTGATGTCAAGGATCCTGCTCTGAAATCATGTTGGTTCACTCCTACAAATGGAACACCATAGCAGCTTGTATTCTGAGAAGTGGAGGCAAAATATTAAAATAGCTTCATTTTCTGGACAAAAAAACCCGAAAAATCACGAGTGAAAAGTTTCCTAATGTCATTTGCCCAATTGTTTTAGGAAAATTAAAAGGCCTCCTACCTTTCTGTACACCAGCATGTTTGGGGATTCATCAGCTACCCCGTTGCTGCTTTGCCCATAATTATTTCCTTGCGCCATGTCCCAATAATACGATCCACTGACAAATGTTGCGATGCGCAATTTACCTCTGTGAAAGGTAAAAGTGATCTCAATGAGATACCGCTGCAGCAGGTCCCCTTTCCCCACTGATGACTAATGGTGCTGACTTTCTCCCAACACGTTATCACGATCATTTCCTCCTCCCGATATTTACACTGGGACAAAGCAGCTAAATCACTGATTACTGTCATCTCTGCCCCCCCCCCCCCGCCCCATTTTGCCTGTAAATAATGAATGAGTGTAATGTACTAACCTAGTTTCCACTTTAATGAATTGCCACTTCAAAACAGCTCGTGGACACACCGCTGAGCACACGATCCGAGCGGCATCTCCCTACGAAATGTTTCTTCCTTCCTTCCTCCTCTTACCACCAGCCCCCCAAATATTGGACCCTGAATCTTTCCGATCGGACTTTCAGTGAGTGCACCGTAACCAGTCTCCTCCCCACCTGTTCAGGCTCCCCCCCCCTCAGAGACGCAAACCAGCCTCAGGCATCTCCCTCGGCCGCCCCCAGCCCGTGCACCAAGAGCCCAGCCAGCCCTTTCGGGGCTCCCTCCCACGCCTCCGCCCAGGCCCCAGAGCTGCGCAGCCCGGGAGCCCGGCGCAGGTTGCGGCTGAGCCGTGGTGGGGACGACGGCGGGGCTGCAGGGGCAGAGCGCGCCGGCCGCTGCAGAGGACTACCCGGGCTTTGCTCCCGAGTGAGCGGGCACCTCGCTGCGGGGAGGCTCGGCGCTTAATCGAGGCCCCCTCCGGCCCCCGGACCAGCGCTCCTCTCTCCGGCTCCGCCGGCGGCTTTGCCCTGAAGCGGGAGCCAATGCCGGGGCTTTCAGCACCGCGGACAGCGCCACGGCAGCAGCCTGCGCCTCATCCGAGCTCCGGCTCCCCGCCCTGCCAATTTCCATTTACCTCCGCGGGCCAAGGTCACTGCAAGGCGGGCGGCAGCGGCTCCTCTCCTCCGCCTGCTCCCCGGCGCGCGCCGCGTCAGCCGGCAGCGGAGGGAGGGACGCGAGGCTCGGTCATCACACAAACACCGCGCGCCCGGCTGCCGCCGCCACGCGCCCCCCGGCCCCAGCCTTGCAGCAGCGGCGGCTCCCTGCCTGGAACGGAGCCGCCTGGTCACGTGAGGAAATGGAACGTCAAAGGTGCTGCTGCGCCGCTCGCCCGGCGAGCCCGCCCGCCCGCCCGCCCGCGCGCTCCTCGGCGGCTGCTGCTGCTTTCAGCTCGCCCCCTCCCCGGGAGGAGCTGCAGCCGCCTGCGGGATGGGCAGCAAGTTGGCGAGGAGATTTAATAAGCAACCGGCGAGGGCTGGCATGCCAAGAATAGAATGTGGGCTAATGGGATGGATGGAGGGAAGTGTGTCACATCCTCTCTCTTCTTCCTGACTGATCACCCATTGCACCCAACACCATGGGGTTTGAAGGTGCGAAGCCCACCTTTTCAAACTTGGGTCACTGTGGGATCACACTTACACGGGGAAGAGGCCTAATTTGCAGAAACGTTTGAGCTCCTGCAGCTCTCATTGACTCTACTGGAAACTGGGAATGGTTAGGGCTGAGGGGATCACACCGCTGATTTAGGGAGTTGGATTTTATGCCTTCAAATTCACGAAGCTAAAATTTTCAAATGAAAAATATTGGTAGTAGCGCCGCAGGAGGAGTAACATTGGTAATAGCAGGAGGAGTAAGCCATCTTTAGGGTGAAGAGATTTTCCTGGTGCATGCTGCCCCTGGTGGAGTGTATGTTGGGTGAATTACAGCAATTGGAGAATACCCTTATAGGTAATTCCAGAGTCTCTCTTCGAAACAGAAAGGAGATAATTATTTTGTCCCATCCAGACACATCTTGACTAAGGTGCCCTCCCCTGCCCAGCAAGCAGCCAAGGAGCAGCTCACCAGGAAATAACTAAGTGTTTATTTAAGTGTCAACAAAGGGGTGTCCTTTTGTGTTTTGCCTGTCAACTAAGACTGTGCTTGGCTCAAAGAGCTTACAAGCGAATGGCTACTAGAGGAGATCTGCTCTTTGTTGCTGCAGAAGAAGAAAAGCAGAGATGTCTCAAAGGAGAAGTCCAGGCTCCTTCTTTTCCACCCTGACAGTGTGGGAAGCAGGAGACCAGGTGAGAGGACTATTTTCCACAACAGATTTCAGCACCCTCCCACAGCAGATCATGAATGGAAAAAGAACAAGTTATCTAATTAGTTAGATGAAATAGGTGTGTTCAAGTCCGCGGTGCCTGATGAAATACATCCTAGAAACTTAAGGCTGAAGGGATCTCAGTGACATTAGCATTTATGTTTGATTATTTGTGGAGGACTGCAGAGACCCAGTAGGACCAGAAAAGTGTAAATATAGCATCCATCTAAACATTTCTGGAAAATATGATTTATGAGGAGAGATTGAAAAAACTGGGGTTTTTTTATGTAAAAGGTTATAAGAGGAGGGTGATCCATTGTTCTCCTTAACCCTTAAGGGCTGGACAAGAACAGATAGGCTTAAATTGCAGCAAGGGAGATTATGTTAGACATTAGGAAAAACTTCCTAATTGTGAGGATAGGTAAGCACTAGAACAAATTACCTAAGAAGGTTGTGGAATCCCCAACACTGGAAGTTTATAAGAACAGATTAGATTAAAACCTGCCAGGGATGGTCTCAATAAAACTTAGACCTGCCTCAGTGCAGGGGATTGTGCCAGATGACCCATCAAGGTTCCTTCCAGTCGTACATTTCTATGAGTAGAGGAAGGTAGGCAAGGGGGAATCTGGAGATATGATGTGCGTTATAGGGATGGGAGAGACACAATTATGAGGATCTGGGTACTAAGTTGGAAACAAGGCATTTGGGGAGAGCTCCACATTAAGGACGTCTGGAGGGATAGAACCAATTTTGGAAGGAACAGCTGACCTGGCAGCTTCTGAGAGGGACAGAATTATGTTAGAGGAGACAAGAGAGTCAAGCTGAAGATGCTGGATGATAGTAGCAGCTGCAGGGCTCTTTAGGAAAAATGAGGGTGGTTTCTACAGGACAAAGCATGTCTGCAGATTCAGAGACACATGGAGAGAGAGAAGCATTAAAATCCTGCAGGGATGTGCAGAAATGGCTTGGGTATCATCCCCATAGAGAATAGCAGCTTCTTGCAGTTTTTTTTCTTTAAGCAGAGGGGATAATTTAGGAAATTCTTTTAGCAGGACAGAGTCAAGTTAAGGTTTCTGTGGGAAAAGAGACAAGTAGAAAGCAGGCTTGTCTACACTGAAATCCCTGCATCCATCTACACAGATCGACGCAGCAGGATCAATTGAGCAGCCAGTGGAGACCCACTCAGACAATCCCGGAAGTGCTTTCTGTTGGATGCAGTAACTCCACCCCGCCCCCGAAAAGACTAATGCTGCATTGAACAGAGAGCATTTCATGTCAGCTGGGCCCAGCCCAGTGAGGGACAGTAAGTAAGTCAATGGGAGATATGCACTCTACAGTACGTAGATTAAGTATCTCCCATCAATCCAGTGCAGCAGTAAAGCCAGGGAAATGGGCTGGAATAGATATGAAGGAGACTGGGGGAGAGAAGGCGATCTGATAGATGAGTGGGAATGTTCTGGAGGGAAAGCAGAAAAGAAAAGGGGAGTTCAGGTGACCCAAGTGAAAATAAAGGTCAACTGGGACAGAAATGAAAGAGTGAGATGTAGAGTGACAAAGGAGAGGAATTTTGTGGCATAACAAACATGTTTCATGGTGGGGATAAAAAGCAACAAGAGAAAGTGGGATTCTTATCATGAGAGACAGGAAGAGGGAGAGAACCACATGATGAGGTAGAGGAAGAGAGAAAAGAGGTACCAGGCAGAGGGATTTGAATGTGGGAAGAGTGCATCTTTGAGATGCAGGGCTGTCCTGGGTGGGGGCGGGGGCAGGGTGTGACTGGGGAAACTGCCCCAGGCCCTGGGGTTTGACAGGCCCCACACTGCCCTCTGCTATCTCCAGGGCCTGGTCAGTGCTGGAGGGGTGGGCAAGTGCCAGAGGCCACTTTTCCTGAGCTGCTCCATGCAGTGCTCCATGCCCGCCATGCCCCCGGTCGACTGGTCCACCTCCCAGGGGGTGGGACAGGGCGGGCTGGCATGTGGCTGCTGCTCTGTGGGGTATCAGGCTGGGGCTAGCCAAGTCCACCCTGCTCCCAGGCCCTGCAGAACCTTGTCCACACACTGGCCCATCCCATCCCTTGGGGTAGACCAGCCAGCCAGGGATGGGGCAGGCATGGAATGCTGCATGGAGCAGCACAGGGAAAGTGGCCTCTGCTCCGTGCTCCCTCCACTCCAGCACTGAACGGTTCACCCACCACTGGGGGGGGAACCACCTACAGGCCAATTGGCCCTGGGCCCCGACCCCAGGGATGGCCCCCTTGAGATGGGATGGAGAAATGTAAAGAAAGTACAGAAGAAGATTGAGTAAGATTTTGGTGAATGTATGAAAGGAAAAGAGGTTTAAAGAGTGAAAATACTAGATGTAGAAAATGTGAAACTGAAGAGTGAGCAAAGGGGCTGAAAAATTTTTTGCTTTCTGCTAAGAAGTCACATAGGGTGCATCTACACTTACAAATTAAGTCGACTTTAGTTTGCTTAAGTCGATTTAATTTAGTCTGCGTCCACACTACATTTTCCTTAAATCGACTTAAGCAGCATCTTAAGTCGATTTAAGAAAAGTTAAAGTCAACTTTATTAAATCTCATTTTAAGTCAACTTTGCTGACTTTATTAAGTCGACTTAGCCAGTGTGGATGCAGAGTAGCCCTAAGTCGACTTTTTAAGTCGACTTAGGGGGCTTCAGGGCTTCCCCAATGCCCACCCTGCCAGAGTGCCTGGCACAGCCACAGCCTGGCGTGCCCCCCCACAGGGCAGGGCAGAGCCCTGCTCACCCTCTTCCTATGCCCTGCCAGGGTCTCTGTTGCCCTCAGCCCCCATTGTACCAAGGTACAATGGGGCAAAGGCTGAGCCCCCTGGCACTTGGCAAGGGGTGCCCCACCTGCCACCGTGGACCTGTCCCACGTCCACCTAGCCCCTACAAGTCGACCTAGGCGTCCGCTGTGGACGCTCTAGGTCGATTTGGCAGGGTCCCTTCTAAATTGACTTAATTTTTGAGTGGGGACATGCTAAGTCGACTTAAATTAACAAATGTAGACATAGCCATAGACTGCACAAGATGTGCACCCCAAGTCATAAAATTAGGATCCAAATCTGAACCTCCTAAAGTTCAGGTTTGTTCACTTAGTTATCCAGTCCAGTCCATTAGAAAGAAAGATAAAGATCCCAAACCACATTTCCTCAAATATGCCTTTGGGGTTCCAAACTGAGTCCTGTTTCTTGAATGGATGGTGTTCAAGTGCTCAGATACCTCAATAATAGGGTGTTATATTGCACTAGACAGATATAGTGGAAGAAGATGGTTCTTAAGACGTATTAAGAACATCTTAATGAGTAACATCAAAAAAGCACAAACTGAAATACTTATTGTATCAGACTGTCTTTTAATAGCTTTTTGAGGCAGCTATACATGGCTATGGCACAAAGTACCTTTTTAAGTGCAATTTTATCTTTTGCAAAACCTCACAGGAAAATATTAAAAGATTTACATATATTCCTTCCTTCCAATTACTCAGCTAAATGACAGTGAATGCATTTTAATAATAGTATGAATTAGAATGGCATGGGATAGAAATATCAGTGCGTTCCCAATACTGTGGTATTATTTTCTTACAGTTATGTCCTCTTGTTATTGATCTAAGGAAGGGAACCAGCAAAAAGAAAGTCAATCAATAATGGAACACTTACCGGATGGGTGAAGAAGTTTATATTTAGGGTTGGTAGAATTTGACTTTAAAAAAAATTGACAGATGATATCAATGTTTGTTTTAAAATATTTTTCTATTGTATTAATTTAAATGTTCACAGTTGCAGAACTTATGAGGGACTCACATGGGAGCAAGTCAGGCAATAATTTGATGACAATAGATGTTGAGATTCAAAAAAGTTAGAAGCTTTATGATCGTTACAAAACAAATTATCTACATGTCACAATAAATCAATAATAAATCAAACCCTAATAAGTTCTCAGGCAGCATTTCTCTTACTTTGCCTCTCTGTAAATTTCAATCCTTATCATCGTCAATGAAAATATTTTTTCTTCAGTTTTTGTGTTTATAGTCAAATCAATGTTTACCAACATTTACTGATAAAAATCTAATCATTCCAAGACTGTCCATAATTTAAGATGTCTCTCTGATATATCCAGTTCCTTTTAACTATTCCAGCATAAATGAGTTCTGACAGTGCTGTACTTCTTTAGGATAGTAAAACACTCCTCTAAGAAGATGACTAATTTATTCACTAACTCATCAAAATTTTCCTTTGTTCTGACAGCCACAGTAAAGTAACAAGCAAGATTGAAGATGGAGCCTTCCCATTTGCAGTTTGTGATTTTATCCACACAGTGATTTAAATAACGTTGTTTTGCTTTATTTTGTATTGTTTTGACTAACCTCACAAGTCAAGCAAGGGATAAGCTATGTTAAATTAGTTCAGTGAGGAGTTCATATTTCATTTTCTTTAAGGGTGCGTCTGCACTTACAAGTTAGGTCGACTTAAGGAGGCTTAAGTCGACCTAAACTACTCCACATCCACACTGGGCTTTCCTTAAGTCAACTTAAACATTTCCTTAAGTCGACTTAAGGACAAGTTAAGTTGACTTAATAACACCTGATTTTAGGTCAACTTAAGTCAGTGTGGATAGGGATTAGTGCCTAAGTCAACCTTATTAAGTCGACTTAAAGTGTTAAGTTGACTTAATAAGATCAAAAAGGGGCTATGTCTACACTAGAAAAGTTAAGTCGACTTAATGCCGACTTTATTAAGTTGACAATTTTTCTAGTGTAGACATATCCTAAAAGTGGAAATTTTCTTCCATCTTAAAATTTTGAAGTCCTTCCTTACATGAGACATTGCCTCTTCTGAGAGCTTTGCATGCCTCAGAAATCCAGGACCAGACCACAAATGGCAGATACATAAGAAACCACATGAGATAAAGTTTTGTTTTGTGTGTTTTGTTTCAAGTTTTTTTTCTTCACTTCTTACTCTTCTTGCTTACTTTTTCCAGTATTACAGTCAAAAAAACCCTACCTCAGCATGAACTGAACAGGAAAGAATACAGTAAAGAAATGTCATTGGGTTATTTTCACCATATTACTGAAGTGGAAATGACAATGGACTGGATTACTTCCGCTACTAGATGAACTAAGCACACTTTTGTTTATTTCCATTAGAATATTTAATAGGTAAACTTATTCTAATACAAGAAGCAATATCTGCTTGGTAATTTTGCACACTGCCATGTTGTCTCTATAAATGTTTGGGTTAGAAAAGGACTTAAGTGGAGGGTTAGCTGGAAT
This sequence comes from Pelusios castaneus, assembly GCA_007922175.1. Lineage (NCBI taxonomy): Eukaryota > Metazoa > Chordata > Testudines > Pelomedusidae > Pelusios > Pelusios castaneus. Next base: position 405,331 of record ML685870.1, on the reverse strand, counting down.
GGGAAATATTTGAGTTAGTATTGATTGAGTGGCTTAGTGTGCAGGGACTCAAGGGGGAAACCTGAGGATCATGGAGCCAAGGAAGAGGGGCCTGAATACACACAAAGCAACAACCACAGATGCATTATTTTGAATATGGGACTTTGATTCCCAGAAAGGGGAAGTAATGATAGATAGTATGGCTAGAGGGCTAATTCATCCAAAGAGGAAGAGGAAGTCTAGAGGGGGTACATGAGAGATGGAAACAGTGTTTAATCACATTTAGGCACTTTCACTGTGGGGAGCATGAAACAGTGCAGCAATTAGAGTCTCTTAATTCCTTGCTCAGCTCCAGGTCTTCCCCTTATTTTGTCTCTGGCCCAATGATCCTTAGTATCTGATATAGTAATTGGGCAAAGAGTAAGAGAAAAAGAATGGGAATGACTCTGTAGTCCTGTGGTTCAAGAGGTATGAGGTCCCACGTCCATGCCCTCTGCTAAAATCACTCTTATTTATCCAAGTGCAATATCTGCAACATGAGAGTCTGAGGAATTCCCCACTCTAATAGATTATCCCATAGATGAGTGATTAGCACACTCTCCTGAAAGGTAGGAGACCTCTTGAACAATCCTCTTTCCTTCTGCCTGAGGCAAAGAGGAGGAATTGAACCTGGCCCTCCAGTGACCCAAGTGAGTGATCTATTCACAGGCTAAAAGTTATAAGTAGACAGTAGTATCAACAGAACCATTTTGTGGAGAGCAAGACAGGATCCTTACTCATTCTCTCACAAAATGTCTTTGGCATCTCTTCACCTTCTCCATTAATGATACAGGGAACCTAAGGCTATGTCTACACTAGAAAAAGTAGGTCGACTTTGTTAAGTCACCCTAACTGCCCTTAGGTTGACTTAACAAAATGGACTTAAGCATCCACATTGTGCTTAGGTCAACCTAAAGGAAGGTTAGGTCGACCTAACTGGCAGGTCTTACTAAGTCAACCTAAGCTTTCATTAGGTCAACGTAAGGATTTTCTTAAGTAGACCTAATTAAAGCCTGGTGTGGACAGGGACTAAGTTAGGTCGACTTAAGCCTCCTTAAGTTGGCCTAACTTGCCAGTGTAGACATATCCTAAGTGCTTCACTTGGGTGTGCAGATTGCAGTTTTTTTTGTTCCTGTGGTTTTCGAGATGCTTACAAATTTGGTGATGAAACACCAAGCATCATAGTGCTTATGCCTCATCATGGATCCCACTCAAGGAACTAATTTAGAGTCAGTTGTCCTTTGGATGATGTTGACACCGGCCCGCAAGGAACTGAACTGAAATCAACTAATTTCACATAGTTCTCTAAATAAAATTCAGGTGAGAACAATTTATAGATAATGTGCGTTTTAATTAGATCTAGGACCTAAGTCATGCACAGCCACTTAACAGGACTAGATATTTTATAGTTTAATCTCCAAGCCTTTAATTTGTCATCCAGCCTCAGAACAGAAGAGCCTTTCTCCCCTAGAAAATTTACAAAGTTGTTGGCCGGTGCTTTTACATTGATGAATATAGAGAATAACTACAAAATAAAACACTGAAAAGGCAAAGAAAAAAAATAAAAACATTAGAAAGGTTGGTAAGGAGGACAACTTTATGATGAAACAGAGAAACTAGAACAGAAAATAATTCTCTTTTAAACAAAGCATGAATGTCCATAATTCCACAGGGCTAGAGGGAATAAACACAGGCATGGAAAGGTGTTGAGCATAAAGAGGATCTGCCCTTTGGTCTTTCTTCAAGCAAGAGGTTAAGAGTTAAAATAAACCCTTTTGTATTTTATAAATCCACCTTTTTGTAACAAAAACGCAGCTACGTAGGGCTTTTTATTTGCCACTATGCTATTGTAGCATACTGTAGCTTGGCCATTCAAAAACACACAGTGGCTATGTCTACACTTGTAATTTTAAGTCGACTTTAACTAAGTCAAGTTAGTGCATCTACACTATCAAATTAAGTTGACTTAAAGGGGACCTAGCAAAGTCGACCTAGAGCATCTCCACTTGATGCCTAAGTCGACTGGCAGGGGTTAGGGGGACTAGGAGTGGTCCATGATGGGAAGTTTGGCCTGTGGCAGTCAGGAAGTGCTCCCCCTCCCCTGGACAGTCCCATAAAAGAGGAAGTGAGCCCAGCACCTTCCCCTGTGTGCCTGGCAAAATGGAGGGTGAGCAGGTCAGGGACCCAACTCCTCCCCTCCTGCGACTTCTGAGGCAGCTGCGCAGCACCTGGCAGCTACTGCTCAGGCTGATCCTATTCTGGACCAGGCTTCGCTTGCCAGCCAGCAGCATGGAGGCAGATGCCAGCCTGACTCCCACCTTGCTGGCCTGGCAAGCTGCTGCATGCAGCGAGGTGCGTGCCATGCCTTGCCGCCTCTGGGCACGTGCAGCCAGCACCGACTGGTGGGAGAGAGTTGTCCTCACCACCTGGGACAATGCACAGTGGCTGCAGAACCTGCAGATGAGCAAGCAAACCTTCCTCGAGCTAGTCCGTGAGCTCACCCCGGTTCTGCAGCGGATGGACACCCGGCTGCGACCCGCCCTGCCCCTCGAAAAGAGAGTGGCCATTGCATTTTGGAAGCTGGCAACCTCGGACTCTTACCACTCCGTCGGCCAGCAGTTAGGGGACGGGAAGGCCACTGTGGGGACCGGCATCAGGCAGGTCTGCAGGGCGATTAACCATGTCCTGCTAGCCTGACTCATCAGCCAGGGCAACCTGCCTGACCTCCTCGAGGGCCTCGCTGGGCTGAGCTTCCCGAACTCTGTGGGCATTGTGGACGCCACCCACGTCCCCATTCGAGCCCTGGAACACCGTGCTAGGGACTACCTCAACCAGAAGGGCTACCACTCCATCATCCTGCAGGCCCTGGTGGACCACCACGGGGTCTTTCAGAATATCTACATCGGCTGGCCGGGGAAGGCGCACGATGCAAAGATCCTGAGGAACGTGGCCCTCTACAGGCGCATGCAGGCAGGCACCTTCTTCCCCGAGCACACCATCACCTGCGGGGACGTGCAGGTGCCCCTCCTGATCCTGGGAGAAGCCACTTACCCCTTGCACCCGTGGCTGATGAAGCCGTACACGGGCCACCTCAATGACAGCAGGGACCTCTTCAATCAGAGGCTCAACCGGTGCCGCAGTGTCGTCGAGCGAGCCTTTGGATGGCTGAAGGCCCACTGGAGGGTCCTCCTGACCCGCCTGCAGCTCGGAGAGAGAAACCTGCCAGAGGTTGTGAGTGCTTGCTGCTGCCTCCACAACCTCTGCGAGCTGCGGGGGGAAGGGGTCCCCCACGTCTGGGAAGCCGAAGCCAAGGGGCTCGCCGCTGACTTCGAGCAGCCTGAGGACGCCCTGCCCCGGACTGATCGACCTCTACGGCGGGCGCAGACCATTAGGGACGCGCTCAGAGCCCACTTTGCCAGTGAGGCCCCCTGAGGACTAGGCCTGCTCCCAGGCACCATCACCTCCACCACCCACCCATGCCCGCCCCCTCACCCCCACACTCCCATCTCCCCTACCACCAAATCAATAAAAGAAACAAAGAAACATGTATTGGGGTAAAGGCTGTTTATTTAGGGGATAATGGGGGATGGGAGGTGGGAGGATTTGGGGGGTGTGAAGATGGTTGAGGGAGGTGGGGGGTTTGGAGGGACGGAAGGGGTGGGGGGAGAGCGGGAGGTCAGGGGAAGGGGACACAGGCCATGGCCTCCAGGCGGCGAGTCACTGGCCTAGTGGCGTCCGCCATGGGTCCTGGGCCGGCGCTGAGAGGAGCCACCTCTGGGGCGCAGGACGGGTCCCTGGGGGAGCATGCTCTCCTCCAGCCGCTCCACAGCCTGGGTCAGGCAGTCGAGCAGGTTGAGCATATGCTCGAGCAGCCCCTGCTCAACCCTGCGATGGTCCTGGTCCTGCTCGTGCCTAACTGCGAGGTGCATCTCCGCCCGCTCGCTGACACGGACGAGGTCTTCAAGGATCTCGTCCCGTGAGCGCGGCCTTCTCCGCCTCCGAGCCTGAATGGGGCCTGCTGGGATGCCAGGTGTCCTGTGTCTCGACAGCGTGGGTGCTGCTGTGAAGAGGTACAGAAGAGAGTCCCTCCCATTAGCCCATGTGGGGTGCAGGCTGACAGCAGTTGCTGTCCCCTGACCATCCTCCAGCTTGCCAGTCCCTGTCCTTTGGCATAGGGACCCCCTGGTACATGCCGGCACTCTGTGCTGCCCAGGTCGGGTGCAGTGCCCACAGTGGTGGGCTGCAGGCAGCCCTGCCTCGGGGGGGTCTCCCCTTGGGCCATCTGCCAGCAGTGTCAGGGTCATGCTGTGTGGCCTTGGGGCTGCTGCCTATGGTTCCCCCACCCCATCTGTAGACACACCCCTGCACTGCTTGTCTTGGGGGGTCCCCCTTCCTCCTGCCACACAGCCCCTCTACCCCTGTGGGAGTGCCTCCCCCAGCCCCAAGCCTGCCTGTCCCAGGGCCATGTCCCCTTGCAGTCCCTGTCCCACAGGAATGCCCAGCCCTGGTCCAGGGGGGAGGGAGAAAGGGGAGGGAACACTCACCAGCAGCTGCAGCAGGTCCCTGTGGCGCTGGCCCCTCACCTGCATCCTCCTCGGGGGGGGGGAATCGGTTCCTCCTCCTCCTCCACGTGGCTAGATGGCCCAGTCGTCGGGGCAGGGATCAGCTCTGGGCTGGCAGCTCGATCCTCCTCCGGCTCGTGGGGCTGGCTGCTCTCCCCCTCCTCAGGGACCATGTTCTCCTCCACCGAGCCCTCCTCCCGGACATCGTCGGGGGAGAGGGGCTGGGCAGAGTCGACTGTGCCAGCAGGGTAGCCCCCACCCTCCTGCCCCAGGAAGCTGTGCAGCTCCTGGTAGTACCGGCAGGAGGTGGTGGGTGCTGCCCCTGTCTGGTGGGACGCCTCCCGGGCCCCCTGGTAGCCCTGACACAGGTCCTTAATTTTGATCCAGACCTGCTGGGTATCCCGGGTGTACCCTTTGGCTGCCAGGGCCTCTGATATGGAGGCATACACCTCCCTGTTCCTCTGGCTGCCCTGCAGCCTGGGAGCCACAGACTCATCCCCCCAGATGGCGATGAGGGCCAGGATCTCCGCATGGCTCCATAAGGGGGCACGCCTGCAGCGCTGGCTGCCCTGCTCAGCCATGCTCTGTGTCTGAGGCAGGCCTGGCCAGCTCTGAGCTTCTGGGCGGGGGACAGGGCTATGTCCTGCCCCATGATTGACCAGTGCAGGGTTCCTGTCCCAGGAACCCTGGGAAGAAGGTCAGTGAGCAGAGAAGGGAGCCCTGGCAGCCATTTAAGTTGACTTAGGGCTACCCTGCATTTACACTGGCTTAAGTCGACTTTAGGAAGTCAACTTAAGCACTAGGTTGAATTTAAAAGAGGTTTAATAAAGTTGACTTAATTTTCATTAAGTCGACCTTATTTTCCTTAAGTTGACTTAAGCAAGCTGCTTAAGTCGACTTAAGGAAACTGTAGTGTAGACACAGGGTAAATTAAATCGACTTAAGCAAGCTTAAGTCGACTTAATTTACAAGTGTAGACGCAGCCAGTGAGGGCAGAGACACAGCTCACACTTTCTGCCCCTTATGGCAATGGCTCCTACTCCCTGAACTAATGGAGAGTCATCTGAAACTATTACTAGACCCAAATAAATAATTGCTTAGTTTAAAAACTTACTGTTCACTGAAAAAAAAAATTGACCAGCTTTATCAATTAGTATTGTATGATTTATGACTCAGTTAAATAGTTCTGATTATATCCGGTAGAGGCCAAAGATAATATCTTCTGAATGATCGTATCTCTAAGGAAAAGGGATTAGATTATACATTTTTCAAATGTGTGAAAAATATGGCTCTCCATGGTTAATTTATTTAGTTTAGGAAAAAGCCATCAACACCATTTTACAGTCTTATTTACTTGGAAGGATAAATTGAAGAAGTCGTTAATGGGATGAAATATAAGCTATACCTCTTTCAGTATAAAGAGAACACATGTGGGTGTCTCTTTTCCAGAGATTGAGAGACTAGCAGCAGGACCATCAAGTGCAGAAGTTCCTGTCAGCCCCTAAAATCCAAAAAAGGAAGTTTCAAAGACCCAACAGTACAGATCTGAGACTACTCTATAGCTCAGATCAATTGGTTGGCAAGAGAAATTAGGCATTTGTGAAATGGTATCTTGGTTGTAATTGCCATGAAATCATTAGAAAAAAGATGGGAGGAAAAGTTAAAAGCAAAACAAACAAAAAACAAATCTAGGTCTTCCAAGAAGTAGGGAACTGAAGGCTTTGAGATGGAGAACAAGTTTACTTCCAGGTAGGTGGAATATCAAGGCAAGAGCTAACAAAAGAATGAGCCAGAGTTCTAGCAGTGGGTTATATGCAGGTGATTCCATTAGGTCTGTTGTAGAGAGAGCACAATGATTTGGTGAGTGCCTAGATATAGTGGAATTCCAAAGGGGTAGCCGTGTTAGTCTATTGTAGAAAAACAACAGAGTCCTGTGGCACTTTTAAAGACTAACAGATTTATTTATCGCATGAGCTTTCGTGGGAGGAAAAAAACAACAACAGAATGCCACTGGTCACCACCTACAACCCCCAAGCCAGACCTCTTCAACACATCATCAAAGATCTACAGCCTATTTTACAAGATGATCCCTCACTCTCTCAAGCCTTAGGAGACAGACCTCTCCTTGCTTTCAGACAGCCCCCTAACCTTAAAAGGATACTTACCAGCAACTACAGATCATACAACAGAAACACTAAAGCAGGAACATATCCCTGCAACAGACTACGCTGCCAACTTTGCCCTCATATCTACACTGATGACACCATCACAGGGCCTAATCAAGCCACCTACTCCATCAAGGGCTCGTTCACCTGCTCGTCCACCAATGTGATTTATGCCATCATGTGCTGGAAATGCCCCTCTGCCTTATATATTGGACAAACAGGACAGTCTCTGCGCCAAAGAATAAATGGACACAAATCTGACATCAGAAATTGCAACACTACAAAACCAATAGGGGAACACTTCAATCTCCCTGCTCACTCCCTTGACGACTTGTTAATAGCTGTGTTGAAACAGATGAATAACAAATCACAGCTTCAAAGAGAAACTGCAGAACTCGAACTTATATGCAAATTTGACTCAGTTGTTTTGGGGTTAAACAGGGACTATGGATTTTTCTCTCATTACAACAAGTGATTTGACCTCACCCTCCTCTATGTGCTGTTCCCCAGTGTTTGAATCCTAACACCTATTTTGATTTGCTGTTACAGCCTGACCTGATCCTATGTCCCTGCATTTAATTTCCTCCCATTCTGTAACTTTCCCATCTTCAAAGCGTCTGACGAAGTGGGATTTTTCTCCCACAAAAGTTCATGTGATAAATAAATCTGTTAGTCTTTAAAAGTGCCACAGGACTCTGTTGTCTAGATATAGTGGGAGAGAGAGACACAGAGGAAAGCACTTTAAGGTTGTGAACTTAAGTATCATGAAAGCTAGTATAGTTGTCAGTGGTGAGGAAAATGGGAGGATTTTGGAAGATGATGAATTTGATAGTTTCACTGTGAGAAATTGGTGAGATGATTATGATGGTATGTTGGAAAGAAAACTAGATGCAAGACTGGACAGAGAAGAGCGCTTACAGGTAGAGAAACAAGAATGTACTTGACTTCTGAAAGAGCCACTAGAGGAGAATAAACAATGGAGAGCAAGAAGCAGGCAAGAAAGATTCTATAAATCAGATCAAAGGAATAAATCCAATTTGGAAACTAAGCTTTTAAAAAAAAAGTTCAAGGATTGAGAGGAAAAGGAAAGTAAATCCTTGTTGTCTTTAAATTAATTTGCATGATCATGTTCTTAAGTACAACAGGAGGAAATAAAGCTGAAGGATTCAATCAAATGTGGAGAGTTACAGGTTGTTTAAAGTGTAGGAATTTGTCTGTAAAGATATTTATTTAGAAAGAATAAACCTGAGCTTCAGACACTAGGACAAACTCGCAATGGAGGAAGCATAGCTCACAGGATTTCCTATAGAAGCTCTCAAAGTGAAAGAGAAAGTAAAGACCAGGGACATATGGGTTCATCTGGAAGTTAGAGAGAGGAACTGAAAAGTCAAGAATATAGAAGAGAGAAAAGAGTGTGCCCATGGAGTCAGAGCTAATGTGACTTTGAGCACATTTTTAACCTTTATCATTTTACCCTCATACATGTTCCTCTTCCTTTCCTATCATTGTTACATTCAGTTGTCTAATGACACTAAGCTGTTTGGGCTAAATCCACATCTACTTATGTGTTTATAGAGTGCCTAACACAAGGCACCTCACTCTGATTGCAGTCTTTACAATTTAATGTAAAAATATTTAATTTCATATTATTATAATGCAGTACCATCTACTGCCCATCTTTGGATGGCAGAACTGAGTCCTGGGTATGTAACTAGTCCTTGCTGAGCGATATGTCCATGAGCAAGTTTTAAAGAAATATTGGTTAGCTAATTATAAGCCACTACAATGAAAATCATATATGCATCAGTTAATATTTTAGCACTAAAGTGAAGTCCTATACCTTTTGAGTCATATTGTAAATATTGTAAATATTTCCTTCCCTCTGCCTAGCCTGCCCAGGAGGCCTGGGGAAGGTTCTGCTGCCCTAAGGATACTGCTGCAATAATTTGTATGCAGGTGATTTATTCAACAGGATATTTACTCAGCAAAAAGCCACAGAGCCCTCACTCTACCTTATCAGGAAAGGGAGAAAATCACAGGCATGAACAGCTTGTGGATTCTATTGTGTTAATGTCTAAAGTTTTTTGTAACTGTTAAGATTCCCTGTTTCTATCCCTCTATTAATAAAATGCAGTCATCATAATGTAAGAAGAGCAGCGGCGCTCCACCTCTAATCCAGCACAGTAGAAAACTGTCTCCAAGTAAAACAGCAGAAACAAAGGTCAAAAGCTGATATGTCACCTTCAAAGCCTAATTGGAACCATTTATTAAAATGTTGGCATTTAGCACACATAACATTCCCCTCTTTTTTTAAAGAAAGAAAGGAAATTAAATGCTAAAAACTCTTAAGTGAATATTACATTAAGGCTTCAATTCCAGAAAAATGCTTGAGCATCTGCTTCAATCCAGCTGACTTCATTTAATGCTGATTTAAGCATATATTTAAGTGCTTTCCTGAATCAGGACCTAAAATAAAAATTACCAATATGGAAGTGAGAAATTTGAGGTTGCCACAGCAACATTAATTTGGCCATGCTGCACATTTCTTGTATAGTTTCCGATATACATTTTTAATAAACAATATAATTCAGCTATACACCAAACCAGATAAAAGTAGAAATAATAGCCATGCGCAATGTGACTGAGATATTGTTTCTGTAGGTACCTTAATATTTTTTCTTCCTGACCATTTCTGATTTTAACGGGGCAGCTTTAATATTTGTGAGTTTTGCATTTGTCTTCTCCGTTGCATATAGTTCTTACATAGCCACTGCTCACTGTTTTCCATCTTTAAGAACTGATTTAAAAGCATATATATTCCCAAATTCTTTACTTTTCAATCCTTTCTCCATTTCTTTAGGGTTGGTCACAATTACCAATGAAGCATTTTGCTTATAGATCCTACAGTGCTCTCTCACTCCTCGTTATGATGCCAGCAAAATGAGTCAGTTATGGGTTGCTGAGAAACTACTCTTTCTTTCCTGTGCTGTTCTCCCTCATTAGGAACACACCAGTTTCAGAAAGTGAAAGGCTAAGTGACCTGGAAATACTCATTACTTGTATGGTGAAGTCAAAGTCCAACCTGTTCATTGGGGCCTGAATTCCAACCTTCAACTACAGAGCATTCCAGTATCAACATGACAGCAAGTATTTAATTTTTCTATGTGCAGTTTCCCCTGCCAACACGCCCCCTCCATCCCCCCTCCCCCTGCCTCTTTTACATATTATATTTATGTTTAAATGAAAGAGAAATGTTTTTTAACTGAGGGAGTACAATATAACAGCGCAGCTTCTTTCCAGAGTGGAGGGGGCGGTGCGGGGGAAATCAAGTCATTTACCTCATTGATCATCATTCTCTTTTCAGTTTTTATGTGCTCCTAGAGCAGCAGTTTTCAACCACTGTGTTGGGATACATTACTGTGTTGCCACACAGTGGTGTGTTGCAAAGAGCCAGGGAGATGGCTGGATTTGGCATGGGGGGTGGAAGGGTTGGTGTGTCCTGTAGGGTTGCGATATGCCCCCAAGTGTGTTGTGATCCACAAAAGATTGAGCACCACTGTCCTAGAGTATGTGCTGTACAATTACACAGTTTTTCTGACACTTCTGGTTGGGTGGCCTTTGTGAGTAATAACCAAGAAGGCTAAAACAATGGCTGTCACAAGCTATTACAAATTGCCAGAGATCAAGCCTTGTTTAAAGGGCAGAATTCCTCCTGAAGAACTAAAGATCAATGTGAACTACTGCTTTCTAAATAAAATGGCTTTGGACGTGAGCAATACGTGCCTTGGACATACCCCAACAAAATGCATACTATCCTTGAATAATAGATGCCAGAGACTGAATTATTGGCCAATAAATTTAGACATACAACATTTAAGAGAAGAAATGCTAGGTTATTCATTTTTATCAACTGCTTTTGACTTTGCTTCAGCATTACTAAAAAACTTCACAATCAACTTTTGAAACCAATGTAAAATTGGGGAGGAAAAAAGTAGGCAATGAACATTGAGAAAGAACATGAAACTCAAGTGCACTGGTTGCCCTTAAAAGCTTTTCTGTGGTGCTGAATGGCATTACCTCAATAGCTGCATTATACCTAGTACCAAGAGAATACAGAAGTAACAGGATCTTCTTACTGAAGGTAAATGCACATTTTTTTAAAGAAAAAAATGACAACCCACTGAGGAAACAGCAAAAATGTTTAACTGCAGTGTTTTAAAAATAATGGACAATTTGGTCTGTTCAGCATGGGTTGGACTGAGGGGTTTTGAAGAAGGAAGATGATACTAGGAGAATTTGTATTTCAATAATATGGTGGTGGTTACTGAAGATAAAATTAAGATGGGGTGCTAGTTCAAGTCTGGATGGCTCAGTGTCTGATGTATTCAGGAGGGAGGAATGGTGAAAGGCTGTCCTGCACTGTACTCCATATTTCAGAACATGACTGGGATGGAGATGTGGCCATCGTAGTTCCACCAACCACTGTGCATCAGCTTGTCGCTATAGGGAACCACAGTTTATTTTCCACAAACAGGCCAAAGTGCTACCCTTGTTTAAGACGCTACTTCCTGGTGTATGGAAGCATTAGGCCTTTAACAGATCCTGATCACACATAATATGTGGAACAAGTTGAAAGAGGAAGCTTATACCACTGGAGGGGCAATAAAGCAGAAGCAAAAGCAGAACATGACAAATAAGACAGCATTAGGAAATTGGTTGGGAGCAGAGATGGAATTTACAAGCTGTTTAACAAGTAGTAAGAAGAAAGGCACAACCGCATGGGAAGCAAAACAATCAAGAGAGAGACTGGTAAGGAATGGGGCTAATGAAGCAGGGAAACGAAAAAAGATCAAGGTCTTTGTAAGTGAGAAGAGACATATGTTTAGAGCAGCCACTTCTGATAGACAGAAAACAATCTTCTTGTTCTGTTAAAAGGGAGGTTTAAAAAAAATTTCCATCTCAAATTGAACAAAGTCAAAATTTGGGAGGAGAAAAAAATCACCCCTCCCCCCAAAAAAAAATTCAGTTTAGGTCAGCCAACACATTTGTTTCAATAATTTTGAAATTTATCATTTTGATTGACCAGTAAACATGGCTTTTCTATAATTAATTTAGGTTTCAAAACAAAAAGTTGTTTCAAACTGGAAAACCAGAATTTATTTCATAAGTGTTGAAATGAAACATTTTGATAGGAAAAAAAGTTTTGAAATTAAATTGATCAGTCAACCCTTACCGAATAAAAGTATGTGTTTTGACAAAGTGTCGTTTTTAAATAAAAATTGTTTAATGAAAAGATTCCCAACCAGCTGTATTACCTTTATAGAATGCCTTTGGAAACCTTACATGCCCTTCCAGTGAACTCAGGAAAGAGTGTTGGGTGGGAGGAGGGATGAGACAAAGGGATTTCTTGACTAATAGCATGAATAAAGGAGCATACTAACAAGGAAGAAATCCCAACATCAAGTTTTCTAGTTCTAGAACCAAATTAAACTGTAATTATATTGCATAAAAATGTAACTTATAAGGCAAGGTCTTCTGAGATCCCATAAGCTAAGCAGTGTTGGGCTGTCAGTAATTGGATGGCAGACTTCCAGGGAAAACTCAGGTGTGCAGAAAGAGGTACTGGCATTTCAATAAATTTCATTAAATCTGAATTAATGCCCCAGGATACACTTGTTAATTTAAGTCGACTTTAACTAAGTTGACTTAACTAAGTTAACTTTAAGTTGAGTTGATTAAGTCGACTTAGTGTGTCTACACTTAAAATTAAAGTCGACTTAAAGGGGAACTTACAAAGTCGACCTACAGCGTCCACACTGGATGCTCTAGGTTGACTTTCTGGGGCTAGGGAGACCTTGGGCAGGTCCACGGTGGCGGGGGGGGGGCACCTTTTGTGTACAATGGGGCAAAGGGAGACAGGGACCCTGGCAGGGCATGTGGGCAGAGTGCGAGGCTGTCTGGATTTAGGGAAGCATTTATGATATTATTTTCTATGGATATCTCATATCATGTTTAGTATCAATAGAAAGGTAGTAATTTGCTGGGAATGATTATATAGTTTATGTCTATTACAACCATTGTCTCCTTAATGTTAAGGAAGCTCCCAGTTACAATGGGCCAAAGGGAGAAACCTGATGAGGCATTAAGGACACAATGGTTGTTGACAGCCTCCTGTCTAGGGCATTTCTCCAGAATGACACAAGTTAAAGTATAGATATAACACCAAATTCCTAACTAACTAACTAACTTCTAATATAAATACAATTCCTAGGCATAAACTATATAATCATTCCCAGCAAATTACTACCTTTCTGTTGATACCAAACATGACATAGTTCCTATGGGTTATAGCATATATGAGATATCCATAGAAAATAATATCATAAATGCTTCCCTAAATCCAGATAGCATGACACAGGGCTCTGCCCTGCCCTTTGGGGGGCATGCCAGGCTCCCCCTGTGCCCCCCCCGGCTGGGAGGGCATTGGTGTAGTCCTGGGGTAGCCCTAAATCGACTTAGGGCTACCCCACGTCTACACTGGCTTAATTCAACTTTAAAAAGTCGAATTAAGCCTTAAATCTACTTAAATCTAGGTTTAATAAAGTCGACTTAATTCCTTGTGAACTTCAGTCAGCTATCCCATTCTTCTCCATCCAAAATAAACAGCTGTGTACTATTATTTGGCAATATTAAAGAGTGGTTGCATTTCAGTGATTGATAACATTATTGCTGTATACATAGCTATTTTTCCACCTGTTCCTGCATTCTCACTCACACAAAACTCCCATTAGGTTTGCTGGGAGATGCATGTGTTATGGTTTAAAAGACTTCTTTTTTTAACTGTACATTGGGTGATAAAGCAATTTGGTATTCCTAAATGTTAGTTTTATTTAGTGTTTCAGAGTATTTAGCTAATTACTGTATTAAGCAGAGACATTGGAAATCAATTCTGACTAGAAAGTCTACAAATAAAAATCTCTTAGGTTGTAGGGCTTTTTTTTTTTTTTAACAGCTCAATCTTATAACCAAGTCTTAATGTAATCTATGGTGGTTTGGGTCTGTCATCCTTTTTCTCCTTTCATTTAGTGCAACAAGTCAGATGAATATCATGCCTCTGACTCAGCAAGCAAGCTGTGTTGCTGTAAGTTAAGAAGCTCTCTATAAAGTGATGATACACTCTGCACTTTCACTGAGAACCAGGAAGATGCTAACATGGCATGTAAAGATTGAAAAGATTTGTGAAATATTAACTAACTGCTTAATTCATTATGGGTCAATGTAAATATTCCAAGTGCCAAAGGGGGAGCCGTGTCAATCTAGCACAGCAAAACAAACAAGGAATCCCTTGGCACTTTTAAAGACTAACAAATGTATTTATCACATGAGCTTCCATGGGAGAAAAATCCCGCCTCATCAGATGCTTGAAGATGGAGAACTTACATGTTCTTAATGGACTCCAGGATGTAGCAGAAGAAAAAGTTATCGCAGTGAAGCAAGTAGCAGCTCTTGCTATTCTGGGGCATCTTGTTCAGTTGCTGCTGTGAGAATATGGCCAAAGCAGCAAGGAACTGCACCAACAATGCTCTGCCACACCACATACATCTGCCTACCCACATTCTGCTCTACCGTCCCTGGGAAGACTGAGGAGCCCATGCCCCCTGACACTACCCTATCCCAGTCACCACTGCTGGCAGACACTGCCCCCATTTGACAACCCCTTGGCACTGTATGGCAAGGCCAGTCCAAATCGATGATGGTTTATTTCTTTAAGTTTTACTTCCTTTTAGTTATGTTGGGTCAAATGCTGCTTCTTTCACCGATAGTAGTTCTCTTGGACTTTAGTACATGCTAGCATTGACTTCCTCATGATAGTACAGTGAGCAGAATTGGATTTTTAGGGCCAGTAAACTGCTGATGAAGTGTTTGGGCTAAGTTTGAAGAACAGCATCACGGTCATTTGAGTCCATTGATTCAAGAATACATTTGCCTAGAAGCACCAAGTTTTAGAAAACATCTCTCACATTAAGAACTTGTGAATTCTGGGAGTATCTGAAAAAAGGGAGAGATGATCATTTGAAAGAAGGTTCTGTGTTCCTTTGTCAAATGTTTGATTGACATACTAATATCATCAGCTGAGAGTGGTTGTTATACTTAAGACTTGGATGAAGTAAAAAAGTTGTAGGTGCTTGATTGTCTGATCATAACACTCCCTGAGGGCAAGGTAGGGTGCTGAAGTTTTCAAGAAGTAGCAAAGGAATTATTCATTTTGCAGAAACATTAACATGGGGCAACAAGAAAAGGGTTCTTCACTCCTTTCAGGGGAGGAGGGGAGTAGTCAACATGAAGAGAGTTCTTTTCACTTTTCCATTTATGCAGGCCCCAAAGCCAACTGCCTGCCACATTTCTCTATGTTTAGATGTAAAGTGGTTTTGCCACCTCATCATTATACATAAGCATATTTCAAGTTACCAATGAAACAGAATGGTGGAGCAATCAACTCCCTGTTCTTCATTAATGGCATGGTGTAAAGTGCTGGGAGCCATTCAACATCCCACAGAATGAGTGAGTATAGTTTCAGGTGGCAGCCAATTAATGCAAGTGTCAATAGACAGCTTTTGTATCCACAAACTACATATTCTCCATATTAAGATAAAAACAGTGTTCTGTGCTGCATCTTTTATATGTTCTCTCCGTAAAGGTGGAGAAAATGGAAGCTGATTTCTCTGGAGTCAGAGTTAAGATTCCTGTGAATTTCACTACTTTCTAATATTTGATTTTCTTATTTCTAAATTTCCTGGTTCTCTAACAAATCCAAACTACACACTCACCTAGCTTTCTTCCTTAGCCACTGAGATGATCATGCTACCTTAATTTCAAGCTTACTTTTTACCATTTTTTATTTTTTACCTGGAACTAAAATTTTGATACTGTATTTAATTAAGGTTTGAGCTCTTTTTTATAATGCATTTCAAATGTAATAAACAGAGTAAAAAAGTAAGAGTAACCTATTGCCACCACAAGTCTAATTTGAGAGTTTGTAGACCCACATATTCACATAAAATAGCAGTGGAAGAAAGGATTCTTGAATTCACTCTATTAATTATTCATTAGATCGTCATGCAGTCACATTTGTACCATCACCAGATATGTGGATATGTTATTATTTTCCCTGAGTACTTTAAAAAAACAGGAATAATGCACTTTGTTAGAAATTGCTGTTCTCACAGCCAATCAACATTTTAGTCATATTGTTGCTATTTCCAACACTCATTGTCTCCAACACTCATTCATTTTTTTTAGCTTTAAAAAAAATATTTACCTTCCGAAAAAAAAACCCTTCAGAGCCATCACACCAGGAGCTCTTTTGTTGTGCAAAAGCAGTGTGCAATAGAGTGTAAGTAAATATTATCTCAAAGTAAACAGCTCCCATAAATGTACTGATTGTACCACACTGCTGGCCTCTGATTTGCTCTGCTCATGGAAGCAATTTACCGCTTCCTTTACTTAGACACAGTAATCGGCTGTAACACTTATTGCCAGGTGTGTGAAACATTTTACCACCAACCTTGCCTGTCTTTTTCCACTCACAAAACAAAAACAAACAACGACAATAAAGATATTTTCAATTCATTCTCATCCATCATGCACACAGCCAATTCAGCATTAGTGTGAACAAGCTAAATTTTATTAGTAAATATAGTAACCATGTGTTGCATAAAATAAGGCGAATCCTTGATTTCAGGGCCTGTATCTTTAGTTTTCATAGACTGGCCCCTGAAGGAACCAAAAATTGACTGAGCTGGTGAGATTCTCAGCAGGTTGAGTGAGCACATATACAGCTCAGAAGCCACCCCTAGGTCTATCATAAAATGACATTACCACACTGCCATCCATATAGCCCCACAGAGAGGGCCTCACTCAAGCCCCTCCTCCTCTATTCAGATCCATATAGAGTGATACTGTGGATGTCTGTGAATGCTGATCCTACAGGCACACGTCTATGCCACCGTCATCTTCTGGTAGCTACCAATCCAAAAAGGAGCTGGCATCCAGGCTTCTGCCCACCTCTCTTGCACCAAAGATAAGGACTGGATTATTGCCAAATACTGTGTGCCTGGTGGAACAAAAGGGAACATGAGGAGAGTTAGCATAGGCAGCCCATTGACTTGCCACCACTACTGTAAGCACAGTGCTGATTACATCTGCTCTGATCAGGCTGAAATGAGAGTGGTTAAAACAGTCATGTAGCTGTTAGCCCAGCTATACGAGGTATCACAACCTTACAACAATCAGTACAGCACAACTGGTAATAGCAACTGTGGGATTTTTTTTTTTTCTTAAATACAACTTCTCTAATGTAGACAAGGCCTGGGTATCACTGCTCCCTTCAGCTGTGAACTCAGCTGATATCTTCCAAAAAGTCAAAAAGGCCCTTGTCTCCCTACACACACCTCTAACCCAAGGGTCAGAAGTGGCTGTGAGGGGCCTATGAGTACCCTGTTACTTTTTGAGAAAAGTTATGAGTTTTCACACTAGTGAATCACTTACTTTTTCAAGGTTGCCTTAGGAAGCAAAGACTATAAACTACCAAAAAATTAAGCCATGGTTCTCCTTTACTGTGACAGGTCACTAAAATAAGAGGCAGCTCACAGCCATGAATTTGGAGGAAATACAAAGACCAGCTCTGACAGTGATTCTTGTTAACTATCCATAAGCAAAATGCTTAATGCCTTTCAGTATATATTTGTAAGCAGCTGGGGTCAGGCTAGGAAAGTGGTCTATTCAAAGAAGATTTTGTTTAACTGCAGCTCAAATATTGTGAATAGAATTGGTTTAAAATTTCTTACATGTTATTCAGGGTATGTCTATCCAGTGCTTAATCTGTAATGAAAGAGATGCCAGGACTCAAGCAATTTTTTTTTTAACTTCATAACTGATGCAGCAAGCCTAAACATGACAGGGCTGTGAACTGCCAAGCTTACAGATACTGGTGTTCAGCCTTGGCACAAATCAAGTATTGTGTCTATACTAGAGCTGCTTCGGCAGCACAGATATGGAACTGAAGCAATGCTGCTGTAGCATTACAGTGTAGATAATTCCTACATCAGTGGAAGGGTATTTCTGTCAATGTTTTTAAGTCACAGAACCTTAGAAATTCAGGATGGAAGGGACTTGGAGAGATCATCCTGTCAATGAAGTGGACCAAGTAAACCTAAATCTATTCTTAAAAACCTCCAATGATGATGATTCCATAACTCCCTTAATTCCAGAGCTGAACTACCCTCATAGTTAGAAAGATTTTTCTGATATCTAATTTAAATCTCCCTAGCTGCAGATTAAGCCTAATCCTTTCCTCCCTTCAGAGGACATGGAGAACAATTGACCATCATCCTCTTTATAACAGCCAGTCCTCCTCAGTCTTCTTTTCTCAAAATTTGCCCAGTCCCTGATGGAAAATTTTGAAACTTGACCTGTCATTTTTGTTGATTTTCTTTGGACTTTCTCCAATGTGTCCAGATCTTTCCTGGGGTGATGGTGGCCAGAACTGGATACAGTACCACAGCTTAGATTTCATCACTGCTGCATAGTGCAGGACAATTACCTTCCACATTTTACATACAACTCTCCTTTTAATACACCCCAGAATGATTAGCCTTTTTCACAACAGCATCACATTGTTGATGCATATTCAATTTGTGACCGGCTATAACCTCCAGAGATCGTTTTCATCTAGCCAGTATTATCATCTAGCCAGTTACTTCCATTTTGTAGTTATGGATCTGATTATTTTTTCTTTCTAAAATGCAGTGCTTGGCACTTATTTTTATTGAATTTCATCTTGCTGAACTAAGACCAATTCTCCCATTTGTCAAGTTCATTTTGAATTCTAATACTGTCCTCCAAAATGTTTGAAAACCCTCCCAGCTTGGTGTTATCTGCTAATTTTATAAGCATACTGTCCACTCTATTATATAGTCATAATAAAAATACTGAACAGTAATTATCTTTTGGGATCCTACAACATACTCCCTCCCATTGTGACAATGAATCATTGATAACTAGTTTTGGAATATGGTCTTTTAATCAATTGCATACCCAGCGCACAATAATTTCATCTAGATCACATTTCTTTCATTTGCCTATGAGAATATCATGCGGGACTCTGTTAAAAGCCTCATTAAAAATCAAGATACATCACATCTACTGGTCCCATCCATTCCCCTCTCCCCTCCGCCCCATTAAGTCAATAACCCTGTCAAAAGCAGGAAATTAGATTGGTTTGCTATGATTTGTTTTTGACAAATCCATACTGACTATTCCTAACTATCAACCTCTAGGTGTTTACAAATGAATAGATTAATAATTGTTTCAAGCATCTTTCCAGGTACCAAAGTTAGGCTGATCATTCTATAATATCCTAAGTCCTCTTTGTTCCCCTTTTTAAAGATCCACCTCTCTGAGTAGCTAGATTGATGAAAGAAATCTTTCAGTGACCCGCCACGTCTACACCAGCAGGTTAGGTTAACCTACCTATGGCACCTCAAGGCACAACATTTTTCAAATAATAGTGCAGTATAAATAGGGTGATAGGGTGATATAATTTATAAATGTAGGCCAGGTCTCAGTTTTTTTTAAAGTGTGGACACACACACACAAAACATCGAGTAGTTTAGAGGTATTTTAAGCCATAACATTTTGACAAAATTCAGAGAGCTATAGCTAGGAATGAAAGACTCAGGGGTTAGGTTTAGGATTGCTTTATATTTGACACTTACAGATTACTTTCCTGCCTTATGGTTTTGGACAGCAGAAAGCTCCAGAAGAGGTGTGATAATTATGCGGATTCTTTTACAATAGGAACAGGAAAAAAAATGGAGAAAGAAAAGTCATGTATTAGTAAGCCCTTGTAAGGTATCAGTGGAGCAGTACTTACTTTGACATCATCCGTTATTGTTCTATAAAAGTGTGCTATTTCAAGACAACATGTATCTATTCCACTCTTGCTGAATCCCATCCAGGATACTGCCCCATGATGGTGTCAAAATGCCATAGAACATCCTCAGGATAAATTGTTCTTAGTTACATCTAGGTAGTCTATTAACTGAGGTTGTCTTGCTCTGATAAATATAATGGCCCTTGTGCCTTCAATTCTGAAGAAGCTTGCAACTCCAAAACTAGAATAGAAGCATGGCTAGGAAAACATGCATATCAGGTACATGGTATTATTTCTGGGGAATACAGTTTGCTTCTTGCTGAAGAAGGTATTGGAATGATTGAAAAAGCTGTGTGTAAAAAAGCAGATTTCCAGCAGAATCCCACAAATACTTCTCTTCGGGGATCTTGCTTTTCAATTATCTCCCTTACATGATAGGTAAGTGTTGCTAACATATGATTTATAGTTGATAGAAAATCTCATCTTTTACTCCACATCCGACTAATCATCACAAAAGGCACTATAGGAAAGACTACTTCAGAAAGTCCTCTGAAGCTAAGTACTTAAAACTGTAATTTTAACATAAAAGATTTGCACATTTGCTGAAGGCACAAGATGCCATTCAAAATCATCCTAATTTTGCACTATCCCAATCTGTACATGAGTTTTGCTGCCTTTGCCAGAATTTACACAATCCTAAATTAGTACAGATTCTTGGTATATTTATATTGACTAGTCAATGCATATTTTTTTTGTTGAAAAAATATCTACTTTACACCAGCATCTAGCTATAAGACATCTTAAATAATGTAGCTCTAAATTTCCCTATTTTCATTGCCCCATATTCTTCATTGTTTTTACACTTCAATTTCCCACTGTAATCAAGTAATGCAAGATCTGCTCCCCAATACTGGCATAATATAGTAGTTGGTTGAATCTTTATCTACACACATTTTAAGCTTTATGTTGGCAAGCTCAAAGTACATTCTGGATGCATTTGGCAGATTAAGAAATGTGACATTCAACCAGAACGAACATTGATACTGAATAATACTGAGACCCAAGCAGGCCAATTAATATATACAATTCATTTAGACACATCGGGTGCGTCTACACTTGTGAATTAAGTTGACGTAAGGTTGCCTAAGTCGACTTAATTTACTCTGCGTCTACACTACACTTTCCTTAAGTCAACCTAAGCAGCTGCTTAGGTTGACTTAAGGAAAAATTAAGTCAACTTTACTAAACCTCATTTAAAGTCGACTTTGCTGGCTAAGTCCAATTTAGAAAGTCGACTTAGCCAGTGTAGACGTGGAGTAGGCCTAAGTCGACTTAGGGGGCTCCAGGGCTTCCCCACTGCTCTCCCTGCCAGGGTGGCTAGCACAGCCACAGCCTGGTGTGCCCCCCCAAAGGGCAGGGCAGAGCCCTGCCCACCCTGCCCTGCCAGGGTCCCTGTCCCCCTTTGCCCCATTGTACCAAGGTACAATGGGGCAAATGCTGAGCCTGCTGGCACTTGGCAAGGGGTGCCCCCCTGCCACTGTGGACCTGTCCCAGGTCCACCTAGCACCTAGAAGTCGACCTAGGTATCCAGTGTGGATGCTCTAGGTCAATTTTGTAGGGTCCCCTCTAAGTCAACTTAAAATTTAAGTGGGGACATGCTAAATTGACTTAAATTCACAAGTGTAGGCATAGCCATCTATAGGTGATAAGGTACAAGAACAAGATCTGCTCTACCACATACTTTAGATAAAAGCATTGAATGTGAATTGTCTGAAATGGTGAAACACAGTATGCTGGTTTCCAATGCCACAAGTTTACATTATTTTTCTAGATTATAAATTTTATATTATAAATACGTGTTGAGTTTCTGTAATGATGGACTATAATATACCATCAATTTATTTATGCTGGGCAAGCACCAAATCTACAAGCATTAGAATCCGGATAGCTATTATTGTGAACAAGGGACTGTAGAGTACAAGGAAGGCTGGGGTTGAGGAGTGAACTCACTGCCGGCACACTGCCTCACAGCAGGACACAATGTAGCAGGCTCTTCTTCTCTGACAGCCCCATCCAACAACTGCTCCAGTCCTACAGTGATCTGCCTCATGTCATGACCCAGCTCTCTGTTACTTCCAGAGTAACAGAAGTAAATAGGAAGCAAATAGTTCAGTAAGCTTGTGTCAAGTCTTTAGACCTCTCCTCTGGACTAGATGTTCATTATATCCTTTTTCCCAAGGCTTCCAATGGTCTTACACCTCCTCTTCCTTGGTGGCCCTGGGGGAACGTGGATCCCCCTCTCCTCCAAGTTTCCACAGGGAGCCTGTAGCACAGAGCCAAAGTCAATTCTCTCCAACCTCTTTTGTTTCCCTATACTTCTTATTACCTTGGCCTTCCCCTAGGACGTTTTCCTCGCCCCTTTTCTATGTTTCACAGAGTCCTCTCTGAATCTAGTAACAAGAAACATCTCCCAGGGCTTTCCCCCTAAATAAAGCCCAAGAAAAAACTTGGGAATTAAAAAATAGTGTGGCCATTAGAGTTATGGATTTCTGTGCAAATTGATTCAGAAGAAAATGCAAAAAATAGTACAAACCAATAGTATGAGTCATAGGATATCCTTGCCAATTAAGTACCTATTGTGATTTTATGTCTAAATGTGTGCTTTAAATACTGTGTCTCATCAACACCTGGGTAATGGGATAAAATTGTATTAGAAAAGTAAGAGTTATTCCTGGAGAATGGTTATGGGGTTTATGTGAATACATGAGTATGAAGGACCTTTTTGTTCATTATTTTCTTATATATTCCAGAGTAATCCAGAAACAGAGAAACATTATTAACAAATATATGGTATGTTGTATAGGAGAGTGCTTTTATAATCATCAGTATGATTTATATTCTGTTCCCCAGAAAGACCAAATCGGTCTGTTGCTATATTTTTTTTAAATTCAGGTGTTTAAAACAATGTTACATTACACTACAAATAATTGGTGTGCAGTACAATAATTCATATATTATTCTGGTTGCTTTAAACTGCGATGTATAAATAACTTTGTTATAGCAACACTGATTATAATAAAAACAAAAAATAACACTTACTGTGATTATGCCACTATTTCAAATACAAACTATGCTGAAAGCATGGACTTTTTATAACTATACTGTGAACTCTGACCTTGGGGCCATGGCCTTTGAGGGAATGTAGTATAATAATTGGGTGGCCATTTTGTTACAGGTATTGCTGATGTTGTGAATGGATTAAGCAATAAATGTGTTTTACAAAGGAAACTTCTGTATCAAACTTCTGTATCAAAATTACCTGGTGTATTTGCAGCATATGGGAATTAATTAAGAATGGGAGTGGTTGATTGGGAGGAAGATATAGATTATTGGGGCTGTAAAGCACTATAGGTAATTTCCTCCTAACAAAAGGGATGAGTTGAACTGCTAATAGAGATCTCTTCTAGCAGTTATTAAGCTATATGAAAAGCAAGAGAGAATTAGGTAGAACTATGCGTTTAGCACTGCTCTCTAGCTTAGAAATGAAGATGTTTAAAAGAATGCTTGTTTGTACTTTCATTTAATAGCTAATTCCCTAAAATGGCTGGCAGTTTTTTACATTTTAGCATTTTTCTCCATCTTTCTTTCTCGGAAAAGAAATAGTGATTGTTTTTATAATCTTTCTTTATGCTTCAACTAGCTAACCTAATATAGCTTTTGTAGCAGAAAATGAAGCCTCAAAAGGCTTCAGACTTCTTGAAGATGTTCAGCGAAATGTAAGTAAATGCCCAGTGAACACAGTTTGCTTGTAATTCAAAAAGAACGAAGTAAATTCCTATATAAAACATTATTAAGGGAAATACTATAACCAAAAGGAGCATGGAGCAAAGCCCTTGCATGAAAAATCTGACTAAAGCCATAATCCCAATGTTGGATCTACATATTGAACTTTAAAGGGCCATTACACCCTAGTGAGTCAACTTAGGTGGTGCCAGAGTGTTGCTGTAGGTTAGCCAAGGAACACAAAACCTGAATTTCAAGGAACTCTAGCAAGTTGCTGGAAGGGAGAAGAGGAGTGGGCCCCACTCCCTGTCCATAGATATTCATAAAATCACAGAAGTGTAGGACTGCAAGGGATCTCAGTGGGTTCAACTAATCCAGCCCCCTATATTTGTAATAACTAGACAATTTCTCACAAATGTTTGCATAACCTGTTCTCAACTGCCTGTAATGACTGAGATTCCACAACTTCCCTAAGGCAATTTGTTCCAGTGCTCAACTACCCTGACAGTGAGGAAAATTTTCCTCATGGATCAATGCAGCGGGATCAATTGAGTGGCCAGTGTAGACCCACTCAATCGATCATGGAAGCTCTCTCCCTTCGATGCAGTAACTCCACCCCTTCAAGTGGAGTAACGCTGAGTTGAAGGGAGAGCCCTTCAAGTCGACACAGCCAAGTGAAGATCTGGAGGTAAGTCAAAGTAACTAAGTTGACAGGAGATATGCATTCTGCAGCACGCAGATTGTGTATTTCCCACCGACCTAGCTCCGTAGTGTAGACCAGGCCTCCTCTAAACCTCACCCTCTGCAGTTTAGTCTATTGCTTCTTGTCCTATCCTCAGAAGTTAAGAACAGTTTTGTACCCTCTTTGTAACAACAGTTTTCAAGTTCACAAATGGTAAATAGGATCTTTCACACCATTGTGATTGTCGGAGGCCCTACTTAGGGTTGTGAACAGGCTTGTGAAATCTTTTTTCTGCAAAAGGGAGATGCCATTTTAATTTCTTCCTCAGCAAAAGCAGCCTTTGGTGGAATCAAGGAAAACTGAAGAAACTTTGTGAAGGGAACCAACCCCTGCTATAGTCCACTTGTCTTCTGTGCATGCTATCTATGAAAACATATCCTAGGGAATGGACCGATACTATGTCTTTAATAAAAATAGGGAGGGTGGTGTACAGGCCTCCAATCTGTCAATCACCATCAGAAAAGAATTGTATTAAAATGTCCTCTGCTTGGGAGGGAGGTAGCTATGGAAATAAATATATTACAGCTTGGAGATACATAGAACAAGTGTTAAGATCTTGATTCAAGCAGCGACTTTGTAAAGTTTATAGGGTAGCACAGCAATACAGAAATCAAATTATTAGATTTTCTACTTCATTGATCAGTTCTGCACACAAAGGCGAAAATGGAACTACACAATTGCTTTTTTAATGTAGTTTTTTAAAAAAAAACATTTTATTAAACCATAAAAGTAAAAGCACCATTTTCATAAAGAGACAAAATTGATGGTTGCATTTATTAGAGAATTCTGGAAGACAGAAGTCATTTTTGCATTTAAATTTGATGTCCAAAGATGTATAAAACAACATGGTGAGAGGAAAAAAAGCTACCTGAGACTGTCCTTGGTGTCAGGCTCAGCACTGCTGTACAGAGTTTGCATAAGTGTAAGGCAGTGAAGATAAGGTGATTGAAACTGGAAAAGCAATGGGATGAAGAAAGCATTACTAGAGTAGCTGTTAATGGACGGCAAAGCCAGGCTGCAGGCACTTGCTGTGTCCTAAATAAAGGGACAGTAACAAATGACAAGCACTTTAGCATCTGGCAAGTAGCTTGTTGCTACTCCATTTCAGCCACTTCAGTTTCCTTTCATGTTATATGCTTCTTCTTCGTTTCTTGCTTTTGGCCTATTGGCAAAGTTCCAAGAGGACGGACGGACGGGGATACGCGCACGCGCATGAGCTAATATCATGGAGATATTTAGAAAAGGGTAAACAAGATGCCCTGTGTTACTAAAGAGCAAAATCAGGGAATGGCTGATAGAGGGCACAATCAAAAGAGAAATAAAGAATGACAGCATAATTAATACCAGCTAACATTTTATGGAAGAAAATCTTATCAAATGTGACCTTTTTATGAAATCACATTTGGCTACTGCAAGTAATTTTGTTGACATAATATACATAGACTTCTATAAACATTTGAACTACTGCATGACATTCTGACCAAAAGAAATGAGTACTATACAAAAATCAATACAACACATGTTGAAGGGTTCAAGACTATTTAACTGATATAGCTCAAAGAGCAGTTGTTGTGGGGAATAATAAGATGGGGGTGTTGCAAGTGGGGCCCTATAGGGAACTATTCTTGGCCCAATAAATAGACTAACTTTATATTTTCTTCTAAATTATTGTTACCTGAAAACCCAGCAATGACTCAGATCAGTAGAGTGCTATGTAATGACAAGGACAGGTCATTCGTCTGGATTGCTTGGTAAATTTTGACTGTATAAAATTTGTTTGAACAAGCCCAGTTTACCAAGCAATCCAGATGAATGACAGCGTGGAGGCAAATACCAGCACCACCCCCACCATGGTGGCCCAGCGCGCCGCCTTGCTGATGGAGCCCCCCCGTACCCCGTCGCCTCTGGGCACGGGAAACGAGCAGCGACTGGTGGGACCGCGTTGTCCTCACCACCTGGGACGATGACCAGCGGCTGTGCAACTTCCGCATAAGCAAGCGGACCTTCCTCGAGTTCGTCCGCAAACTCACCCCGGTTCTGAAGCGCACAGACACCCGTCTCCGACTCGCCCTGCCTGCCATCGAGTGAGTGGCCGTCTCACTCTGCAAGATGACAACTCCAGACTCTCTTCTGCTCCGTGGGCCACCAATTTTGGATTGGCAAGGCCACCGTGGGGATTGCCCTCCTGCAGGTTAGCAAGGCCATCAACTGGGTCCTGCTAGCCCGCCTCGTCACCCTGGCCAACCTGCAGAACACCCTCAACGGCCTCACAGCACTCGGCTTCCCCAACTGTGGGGGGCATCGTGGATGGCACCCACATCCTTGTCCGAGCCCCAGAACACCGGGCAAGAGACTATCAGAACCGTAGGGCTACAGCTCTGTGGTCCTGCAGGCGCTGGTAGAACACCAAGGAATCTTTACCAACGTTGATGTCAGCTGGCCAGGGAAGGCGCACGATGCCTGTATCCTCCGGAACTCTGGACTGTTCCAGCATATGCAGTTTTTTAGTAGTGGTGGAGGGTGGAGGGTGGCAGTATTTTTTTGGTAGCAGGGGGCTCTTTAAAGTGCTGCACACCTAGGTGCCTCAGTTTGGGGTCTGGCACTTATGTGTGCAGCACATTTCTCAAGGCTTAGAGTAAGATGAGGTTACTTGTTTGTTTTAATAGCCACACAGTGACAGCTATCTTTCTGTAAACTTAGTGGAGACAAAAAGCAGGTAGTTTTTACCATAATGTAGCTAGGGGGTAGGCTACACTGTGGGCAGCACATCTGACAGCATAGCATCGATTGTGTGGGTTTGATTGAGTGCATCTCAAGACACACTCAATCAAACCCAGATTTAGCTAGAGGTCAATTTGTTAAGACCTTACCCGGCAAGTAGCATAGCGCTGATTTGACGGGAAGGCATTTCCTGTTGAATCAGTGCTGTGTGGACTCTTTGGTGAGTAGGTATTAGACAGTCAAAGTTGATGCACAAGGTATTTTAAGCACTTTGTGTATCTCCCTTCGATTCCCGCTAAAATCTCCCCGCAGCGTAGACCAGCCCTTAGTGAGGTCAGCACTATTCCTCCAAGCTTGACCTACCTTTCTTTAATGTGAACACACAGCAAAACAAATGTAACCATTTTGACAGGTGAAGTCAGCAGAAACAAGGGCCAGGTTCAATATCTAGATGGTTCCTCTTAACAATACTGACCGAAAGCAGATCGAGCCCACACCCAGTAGTTGGGGAAAATTTACCGTCACCCTTGGACACCTGTGAGAGGCAGTATTTCCCCACTCACAATCTGTGTATGAGAAAAGAGAAATTTTATTAAAAGGAAAAAAGAAGCAAGCATTAATTTGGGGAAACATCACAACCACATGCAAAAGCACATGCTCATAAGCAAACGACCTCGGTTTGGAAAGTCTGATGAACAAATATCCAATTAACACAACACTCCCCTCTCCTCCACTGCCCCATCCCCTCCTAACTCAAAATTGTCTACTTGGTTACTGAAGATCTAAAGTTCAGAGGTGCATAGCCATGGGGTCCAATCATGCTGCAACTGACTTACAGCTGCCACTGTTTCTCTGTCACCACTCTGTTGCCCCATCCACTGTCTCTCTGCAGCCACTGCTTATCTGCTGTCACTAGCAAGTGATACTACCCCCACAACATCACATTCCCACCACTTAACACAGCTTTCAGTGAGTTCAGCAAGTAGTGAAGAGGCTCAGAGCCATTGCAGTATGTATCACTGTCTCCAGACTAAAACTTAACTCCTAGATCTCCTCAGCAGTGATATCAGCTCTAAGAATCATCAGCTGGAAACAAAGACTCTCAAATGAGTCTCATCAGCTCACTCAATAAATACTAGACAAGGACAAGTCTAATAGCATATAGGACTCTTTAGGCAGCATCCAGGCCCATGCTCATCTTCAATCAGATTTGGCACCCATATAGTCTGCTTACCAAATAAAGTTCAGTTTAAAGTCACGCCTCTGCCAGGGACATGCTAAGATCAGTTCTGCTGTCATTCACTTGTACAATAAGGATAACATTTCCTTACCCAACATTCAAATACTAATTAACAGAGTATCTACACTTTAAGTTGATTTTGTTAAATCGACTTAACAGTAGACTCAGCCATCCACACTGGCTTTAAGTCGACTTAATAAGGTTGTCTCAGCGCTATTTCCCGTCTACACTGGCATTAAGTTGACTTAAGAAGTCAATTTAAGGCTTAAGTCGACCTTCAAAGGTGGTGTTATTAAGTCAATTTAAGCTGTTATTAAGTCGACTTAAGGAAGCACTTAAGTCGACTTAATAAAAGCCCAGTGTGGACGCGGCTTTGTGTAGGTTGACTTAAGCGTCCTTAAGTTGACCTAAGTTGCCAGTGTAGATGCACCCCTTGTGAGGTATGTTTGTGTTTAAGACTGGAATTAAAATGGTTCAGTCATTTTGAATTAACTTTGTATTACCTATGGTTATAATTTCTTTCCTACTGCTTAGTTCTTTCTAGAGGGTCATTTTAATTAATATACCACACTGCTTTAAAATATCAGATTCACCTCTGTCACTTTCTCTCTATTGTCTAGTTTGTACTGGGAACTTGTTTTCTATTTAGTAAGCACTGAAACAAAACTGTTTATATAAACTCTCTCAGAAATTAAGAAATCACCTTATCAGCATCCTGTACAGCAAACAGAAAAAAATTAGAAACGAAGTCTCCACACTGGATTCTCTTCTACACCTACTTTGATTTGCTGTTACAGTCTGACCTGATGCTATGTCATACACTCCCCTGCATTTAATTTCCTCCCACTCTGTAACTTTCCTATCTTCAAAGCGTCTGACGAAGTGGGATTTTCTCCCACGAAAGCTCATGCGATTAATAAATCTGTTAGTCTTTAAAAGTGCCACAAGACTCTTTTGTGTTTATAACAGGTATTTCGAACTCATTTGCTATGGCAGGCCAGATTTGACTTAAATATACTTCAAGTGGGCTGTATATACCATAAATTGAAACACTACAGCATTCTTGCAGCATCGTGGAATGTTGTATATGCAAAACTGCACTCCGTGATACCACTCTCTCTCTGTTAGGGAGATAGTGTGGTCTTGTGGAGTGGAGCACTCTGTGATGTTGTAAGACTTGACACTCTCGTGGCATTGCGGAGCACTGGGTATGTGAGGCCACACTTTCTCTCTTTGTTAGGGGGAGTATGGTCCCATTGAGAAGAGGTTTGCGAGCCACATTTGGCCCATGGGCCGCATGTTTGACATCCCTGGTTTATAATGCAACTACTATGGGCGGAACTCCATAAAAAGTTTAAAGCATATTTAAACAAACGATAGCAGTTTTTTCTTATCAGAAGTGAGTTCACAATGTCTGAATAGACATCTTTTTACCATGACGGGTAAATAAATGTATAGATTTACCCAACAGTATTAGACTGTAAAGGTGGAAAGATCCCTCCAAAAAGGATCAGGAAGAGGTTTATTCACAGTACCAGGGACACTGAATAAAACAGTTTCAGAGTGTTCCAAATGAAAGTAACATAGCACTTGCTTATATACTGGTTTAAACTGGTTTCCTAAGAGTTCTTGTTACTTTGGATAAACAGCTCCATACATGGTAAGAAGGGTCAAGATGGGGAGCAGGGCTCATCTCAACAGGTTGGGAAATACTAATTTCCATATAACGACGTTGGAATGGGTATATAACATCAGGCAGGGAGAGTATGTGACATGGAAAGGGTACGTGACAAGAGACGGGGAGGGGAGGTGGTAACAAATGAAAAGGGGTATCTGGCAATAGACAGTCAGGAGAGGGGTCTTATGACAATAGAGGGGAAAGGATATGTGGCAATAGATGATTGGGAAGGTAGGTGACAATAGATAGTCAGCATGTTGTCACTCTGGAGGCACCCTCTTGTCTGTGAGGCCTAGTGTGCTTACATGGCCTAACGAGACATTAACAAAAAAAGTTCTAGACAATGATGACCACCTTTACATTTATATTAGTGCTTTTCCTCTAGAAAGATATCTTCAGTGCCTTAATAACTATTGTTCCAAATTACTGTGTATCATGCACTCAGCACAATAGCAAACTACTGTGTATCATTCTCTTGGCAAAATAATGAAGAAGTGACCACCTTTGCCATAACCTTAACTCTGACCACAATCCCAAAATACTTTTTCTATCAATCATATGAAAAATTGACCTCAAGACCATTTGGAAGAAGAAACATCAGCATGTGCAAATTAATTTTATCAACCATCTCCTGAACTCCCCATTATGAATTAGGGCAGCTGTACAGCACTTTGACTCAATTTTGCTCTCTCTCACAGGGCTCTCCAATAACTTATATAGTCCAAAGCATTTTTAAAACATTCTACTTCTGGAGGAAGATTCAGTTTATTTATTCCGCACCCATTAATACTCACACCACTAGCTACACAGTTCAAACAGTTCTTTCTCCTTAAAAGAAAAGTCCACCTCAGCCCTACCTCCCAAAGCTAGGGTCAGGTAAGCCTCATGCTTTTCCTTCAGTAAGGAGTCCCCAGCCCTCCTTTCCACTGCTGAAACACTCAAGCAGGCTTACTACTCCCTACAGGAATTAGTCCTGTTCCTTACAGATATTTCTTCAAGCCAGTCACAGCTTCCTAGGATTCTATTCTACCTAACAAACCAAATCCTCCTAACTAAAGGCATATCACCATCCTATTTAAGCGCAATTCCCCAAAAACACCCCAGATGGCTTGCTGGCTCTTCCTGGTATCTCCAGGAATGACTTGAGTTAATCACATGACTTCATTGCCTCATTCATTATTACCCACCAGGGAGGTGAGCAAATCAGATAGGCTGAGCCTCCCCTTCCCTTTAAAGAAGACAGCCTCCCTGTGATATTATTCTGTTCTTCATAGGTTCTTGTACCATACTCATCGCTTTAGTTTCTGAGCACCTTTCAGTAGAGTATTATGCAATGTGACTACACACCTGTCACGTTTGTTCTCTCATCCCTTCACATGGGCAAAGTACGTAGAGCGGAAGGTCTTATTCTGGTAGAATTTTAGAAGATTATTTGGTTACTGGCTTTGTGGTTTTTTTATTTGTTCAGTGTGATTTGTTTTATGTCTACATATTGGTCTATGTCTATGTTAGATAAAGCAATGCCAAAGAAATGCACCTTGCACTTGGAGCAGAAGGTGGTAAGGATGGTCCTTAACTTCTGTGGGAGTTCATACTACAGCCTTGGGTTGGGTCTCCAGAAATTCTGTCTTCTGCACTTCTTACTGTAGAGAGTTCCATTGTATTATAGTAGTATAGTTACTGGCTATGGTGTTCATTCTGGAGATTTTGGTGATTTTTATTTTTTTAAAAAATGTCCTAGGCCTAGATCATGGAGCACCTTCAAGACAAAACCCAAGATCTTTGAATTTAATTCCTATTTCTGTGAGAAATTAGAGTAGCGGATGACAACATGAAACAAGTCCAAAATACCAGAAATGTTACACACTTTTCCTATCAAACTACATGTACAATACTACTTTCAATTAAACCCTATTACTATTACTTTACCAAAAAGCTATTGTCAGTTGATAAATACACTAAATGACAGAGTTTTCTACTTAACATTATCCCTTAAAAGAAAATATTTAGATTCCATATAAAAAATAATACATGAAAAACATTCCGTAGGTCAGAACTAAAGGTGTTGTGGTATGATGAAATAATAAACCTTACACTGACCACATACTGTTCTTTAGTGTTCACTTCCTTGCTATTAAGTGATTGTGTTTTGTAAATATTGCTTCTTGTTGCTTCTCCCTACCAACATAATATTTCAAGCGTTCAACCTTTTCTGTCTGTCCAGGCTACCAAGACTTTTGTTCAGATCCCTATCATCTTGAATTCTGACTACTTTAATCTCCTTTCTGGTTTTGATGCCAACTACATTTCCCCCTGTGATGCTTGGAGAATGCTGTCAGAATCTGAAAAGCCACCACCTAGTCTCTCCTCAAAACTCAGCTCTTCCATAACGCACACACTGAACTGTAATCTCATTATACTGGATAGGTAATAAATTGTGATTTCTGTTCCTGACTGACTAAGGGTATGTCTACACTAGCAATTTAGGTCGACTTAAGGATGCTTAAGGTGACCTAAATTACTCCATGTCCATACCAAGCTTTCATTAAGTTCACTTAAGGGCGTCCTTAAGTTGACTTTATAACTACCGGTCGTTAGGTTGACTTAAGGTCTAAATCAACCTAATTAAGTCGACCTAAAACTGGTGTGGACGCCGTAGGTCAACTTAATTCCTTAAGTCGACTTAGGGCTGAGGGAAGGGAGCCATGGCTGGGGGAGCCACGGCTTGGGGACAAGGAAGCCCCCAGGGCTCCCCTGGACAAGGGAGTCGCCCAGCTCCCCGGCTGAAGGGAGTCACTGGGGCTCTGTGGACAGGGGAGCCCTGGGGAAGAGAGCGCCCAATGCTCCCCGGACAGGAGAACCTCCAGGGCACCCCTGTCCAGGGAGTGCCAGTGGCTCTCTTCCCTGACCCTCCCCAGACAGGGGAGCCCCAGAGGCTCCCCTGTCCCAGGAGCTGCTGTCTTCTCTGGGGCTCCCCAGACATGGGAGCCTTGGTGGCTGGCTTCTCCGGGGCTCCCCTATCTGGGAAGCACAAGAGGCACCCTTCCCTGGAGCCGCAGCTTCCAGAGCCACAACTCTGGGTCAACCTAATGACTGCCTGTGTGGACACAGAGGCTATGTCTACACTTGTTAATTTAAGTCAACTTTAACTAAGTCGACATAACTAAGTCGAATTAAAGTCGACTTAGTTAAGTCGATTTAGTGTGTCTACACTTAAAATTAAAGTCGACTTAAAGGGAACTTACAAAGTCGACCTAGAGTGTCCACACTGGATGCTCTAGGTCGACTTTGTGGGGTTAGGGGGACCTTGGGCAGGTCCATGGTGGCGGGGGGGTACCCCTTGTGTACAATGGGGCAAAGGGGGACAGAGACCCTGGCAGGGCAAGTGGGCAGGGTGTGATACTGTCTGGGTTTAGGGAAGCATTTATGATATTATTTTCTATGGATATCTCATAAATGCTATAATCCATAG
>ML685870.1:298927-371616 GCA_007922175.1 Pelusios castaneus | reverse complement strand
AGAGAAAGAAGGAAGGAAGAGAAAGAAAGACAGACAAATAAGGGAAAGAAAACAAGGCAAGGCCGCCGGCGGGGGAGGACCCTACCGCGGCCCTGGGAAGCCACCGGTGGGGGGGGGCGGAAGCAGACCCCAGCCCCGGAGGCTGATCCTGGCCCCGTGCTGGGAGGCCGGGGCCGTGCATCAACCCGGCCCCGGCACCAGCCCCGGAGGCTGATCCCGGCCCCGTGCTGGGAGGCCGGGGCCGTGCATCAGCCCGGCCCCGGCACCAGCCCCGGAGGCTGATCCCGGCCCCGTGCTGGGAGGCCAAGGATTAGCCCGGCCCCGGGCCGGGAAGTCGAGGCAGTCCGCGGGTGGGACCCCGGGAGCCCGCCGCGGCCGCAGCCACCCCGCTGCCCCGGCTGCGTGGGGTAGGCAGGCAGCCCCACGCTCCTGCCCCGGGTGCAGGCCGGGTGTGCTGCGGCAGAGCCGCTGCCCCGGGGGTTGGAGGGAGCGGCAGGGGCTGCCGGGCTGCGCGGGGGGTGCGACGGGCACCCGCGCAGCTTAGAGGGAACACTGCCGCCCGGCCCCCGAGCTTACCTGGCCGGAAAGCTACAGGGACGTCCGGCGGGCTGGCCAGGAGGCCGCTCCTGCCCTCAGCATGCTCTTTCGGAGCATGCTCAGGGCAGGAGATTTAAAAACTCCCCAGCCTGGCTGGCGGCCGCTGCTCACAGCTGAGCAGCAGCCTGCCTGCAGGGCGGGGTAGGACAGAGCGGAACATGCCTTCCGCTACAGTCCTCTGGGTTCCTGGGTCCCCGGAATAGATCCGGGGCTCAGGCTTTTCTACCAGGGGCCGGAGCCCCTGAAGAGCCAAATTCAAGGGGCTAAAGAGCCGCTTGTGGCTCGCGAGCCGCGGTTTGCCGACCTCTGTTCTAAACTATAAGCTTATTTTCTACAAGTCTCTCTAGTGCCTTGAAGAATAAGGCCTCAAGCTAACTGTTCTTCAATCGTCTACCATAATATAAATGTTAAACAATAACAATAGTATAGCTGAGTTTTGAAACAATATTTTTGTCTTTATGAATCACATCTCTGAAATGCTTCCACCACTAAGGGGGGGTAGGTTAGCAACCAACACAGCATAAAGATGTGAAGAAGGAAATTTTTGATGGGGAGATGAGGACAAAAAGCTCTTATCTTTTATCCTCTTATTGTGAAAATACAGTGGAATTCTTAACGGGCATACAGAGAAGACAGGATCTCAGCTTTTAAGGCCTCATCTGAAAGACACAGACTTTGAGTCTCTACAAAACAAGGACCTGAAAGATAAAGGAAAATATCTGTGGAATGCTAAATATTTCTATTCAGCTTATATTTTATGTGCAGCTGTGGCTGAATTCACATTCTTCTTTACAATTTTCTTCTCCCTTCATATGCAATGGAGTCAACCAACATCAGCCTAAATGGTTTTCTACCTGGCATGTTATAAAAATGACTCCTGGTAGCTTGTATAAATAAAAACAAAATGTTTTACAGAAAAAGCAGATTGATGGTTTTAACAAGACTATCCTCTTTTCTGCCCTAAATTCTGATACTTCATGATAAATAAGGTTTAGCATTCAGGTACCACTCCTGAAGCAAACAGCTTCAAAGGAAGAATCTTAATGCTTTGAATAGCTTCAAGCTTTCTTTCAGGATGTTAAATTATTGATAAGTAAAATCAATTGCTTCTTTAGCTCAGAAAATGTCATTTGATCATATTGGTACAAAACAGTTGCTAACACAGACTCACTATTTTGTTTACCCCATTTCCTTTTTGAATGACGTTATCTACCTTTTTCCCTCTGACCCCAGGAGCCAGTTAAATATGAATAAAATTAAATCAAGCCCAGCTCTCCTGTTCCAGTCCAGGTGTGCTCTGATTTTGTGCAATGAAGAAGGCGGGACTCTTCCTGAGAATTATAAATGGGAGAATGCCCAACTCAAGGGAAAGGAAAATTTAAAATTAGAGAATTAAGAACAAAAAGTAAAACTGTTCAGACTACGGAGTCTTGAAAATAGAAAGTGCTTAGCAGAGCTGGGTTGAGAGCTTCAGGGAGAGAATTCCCATGAAGAGTAGTGAGTAATGGATTTACATCAGGTTGGTGAAAGGGAAGGCAGCTGGGGGGGGGGGGGGGGCGTGGCCCGGGGGGGGGGTGGGGTCATCTACAAACTGTCCCAGTTAGAGAGCTCTGGCTGAAGAAACATGAGATTAGCAAATTCCAAAGGGATAGCTGTGTTAGTCTAGTTCAGCAAAACAAACAAGGAGTTTTGTGGCATTTCTAAAGTCTAATGAATTTATTTATCACATGAGCTTTTGTGGGAAAGATCCCACTTCGTCATTTCAATCTCCTCAGCCACATTGTAGCAGAGGGAGAGATGCCTTCTGATTTTTTGAGCAGGGGAGCTGAAATCAGATGGCTACAGAGGACTAAAGGTCGGGGAATGATGGGCTATGTCTACACTTGTAAATTTAGGTTGACTTTAACTAAGTCGATGTTAAGTCGACTTAGCAAGTCTACACCTAAATTTAAAGTCGATTTAGGGGGGAACTTACAAAGTCAACCTAGAGCGTCCACACTGGATGCCTAGGTTGACTTCTAGGGGCTAGGGGGACCTTGGGCAGGTCCACGGTGGCAAGGGGGCACCCCTTGTCCAGTGCCAGGGGGCTCGGCCTTTGCCCCATTGTACATGGGTACAATGGGGCAAAGGGGGACAGGGACTCTCACAGGGCATAGGGGCAGGGTGGGCAGGGCTCTGCCCTGCCCTGTGGGGGGGCATGCCAGGCTCCCCCTATGCCCCCCCCGGCAGGGAGGGCAGTGGGGGAATCCTGGAGTAGCCCTAAATTGACTTAGGGCTACTCCAGGTCTACACTGGCTTAAGTCGACTTTAGAAAGTCGACTTAAGCCAAAAGTCGACTTAAAACGAGGTTTTATAAAGTCGACTTAATTTTCCTTAAGTCGACTTAAGCAGCTTGCTTAAGTCGACTTAAGGAAACTGTAGTGTAGACGCAGAGTAAATTAAGTCAATTTAAGCAAGCGTAAGTCGACTTAATTTACAAATGTAGACGCACCCCCTAGAGAGGTGAGCCTGCTGATCTACATAAGGGAATGCTGGATTCAGACCTAAGGATTAAACAGGATAGAGAAACACCCCAGCTAGATTGACTGGGGTGAAAGGTGCTGGAGCTGTACTAGAAAACAGGGGGTTAGTGAGAGACTTGGGAATGGAACTTGGCATTGTAGTGTTGGGATCTGAAAGAGTGGATCTACAGTTTAGACTATGAGGGATTCTGGTTTAAGGGTGTGTGACCCTTTTTGTAATAACTTAACCTTGCAAAGAGCTAGCTATACTTGGAAATCTTGTGTGGTATTACTGGGGTCTACAGAAGAAAGGAGAAACTGAGGCAGATGCACTAGTCATCCCCCAACCTAACTCAGGAGGGATCCCAAAAGAGACTGTCTTTTCACATGGGCCTAATCTAAAAATTTAGATTGATTATAGCTACATCATTCAGGGGTATGAAAAAGCCACACCTGTGAGTGGCATAATTACTGATCTGACCCTGCTGTAACATGGCTAGGTTGATTGAAGAATATTTTGGTCAAGCTAGCTATCGCTACTCAGGGAGGTAGAGTCTCTACAGTGATAGATAAAACCCTTTCATTGCTGAAGGCTGCATCTACACCAGGCACGGTAGCCCCTGTCACGTAGACAGGTCCACAATTACACAGTTCTTGCTCTCTTTGAAGTCAATCGGAGTTTCACCTTAGCATGGACAACAGAACCTGGCCAAAGCCAGACTTTACACCACTATCAACTAGTGAAGATGATTGGCTTGTTTTAAATCTTGTACCATATAACTCTACTGAGCTTTTGTCACATCAGCAATATATAAACTACATTTGAAATCCACTCTGGCAGGAAAGCAGCAGATTTGTTACAGAAAGATATTTCCTAACAGGAGTGGAAAAGATAATATAAGCTCCATTAAAAATGGACAAGGAAGAATTGTGCATAACTCTAGAGAAGAGAGATGGCAAGAATAGCATCATAATAGACAACATACTACCTGACACTGTAATGTACAGTAACTGACAAATAAACATGCTGATGTATTATGTAGGTAAGTGGGTGTCTTGAACCCATCAAAAGATAAGATGTTAGAAAACCATTTCTGATGCCCCATGCCAATTACTAATCAGACTGTAATGGATCTGAACCTACAAATTTTGGGGCAGAGAGCAGGTGTTAAGCCCACAATGAGTGGCTTAGTGAGCATATTTTGAGCCCACCAAGGGAGGCCACATCTGTTGTGTAGAAAAAGGTACGTCATGGGCACAACACTGTTGTCATATCCCTTGTTTGCTGTTATAATATTACACTGTTAACGTGGTCTTGGCTTTGTGTTAAGTTTTTGTTAGTTTAGTCCCAACCACCATTAAAATTATTGTACTGGTTACTAAAGGCACAAAAAGAAGAAAACTCTTTGTATTAGAGAAGATAGCTTTGTAACACCTGCCTCTTAGCTCACACATTGTTACACTCCATGTTCCACCTCCCTTCCCTTCCCCACCCCACAAACACATATATGGCAGGCACAAAGTGTGCCCCCCCCCCCGCCCAACCAGCAGGCAGCTCCTCTCTCTGTCATATAACTGAAAAAGGGCACAAATGCTAAAATCCCAGACAAGGCATGGATCCCTACCCTGGGTGACTCTCTACTTCTCAACCCACCAAGTGAGATGGAGACCAAAAAAGGAGACCCCAGACCTCCTCTCCCAAATTATTCACCCAGGAAATACAATGCTGTGGAAACCATTCCCTCAGTGTAAGTCTTGCCTACTGTAGCTTAGCTTGCAGGATACTTTCTTTGAAGTGGGCTTTCTCCCACAAAAGCTCATGCATTAAATACATTTGTTGGTCTTTAAAAGTTTCACAAGATTCCTTTTTTGTTTTGCTTCTGAACTAGCCTAACAAGGCTACTCCTTTGACACTTTATTTCTGCTGTTCCTACATCTCAGGGAGGAGGGGACAGGTAGAGCCGGTGGCATGGCGAGTTGTTGGGGGACGGAAATGCGGTACTGTAGGAAAAGCCTGCTCCCAGGGCTGGGTTTTTCTGAGGATACTCTTCCACCCCTGAGAACCCTATCCCTTGGCTGGGGACGAGACAGACATTTCCTAGAGGCCTGACTAAAACCACAGCAGCAACCCACCAATATAACACAGAGTGGAGAGAACCCCAGCTGGGGCCCGGCCTCGCTTCGGGCAAGCCAGTGAGGGCAGTAGCGTCAGTGTTGCTAATGCGCATGCACCTTTCCTCGCCTCCCGTTCAGCCGAATGGAGGGGTGGGGTTTGCTCAGGCCCTGCCCCCTAACGCGGAAGTAGTGGCTGCTGTTGGCGCGGCGCGTGTGTTCTCTCTGCACCAACCCCTAGCCCCAGGGGAGCGCGCGCGGTGGGAAAGCAGCAGCTCGGGACCCTCCGGCCCAGATAGCGCGCGTCCCTGGGTTCTTACTTCTTAGAGCGCGGCGCGCACGCCTCTCACCCTGGCGGCGGGGCGCCGCTGGCTCGCCGTGTCCGTCCGCAGGCCGTAGCGCGGGCCGGGGCGGCGACAGTGCGGGCGAAGGCTTGGCCCGGCTCTGCCCCGAACATGCCATGGCGGGACCGTGTCGTGGAGCCGGGGCTCAGGGGCTGGCTGAGGAGCGCCGCGTTACTCGGCCCCGCCGCCCTGCTCAGGCTGGCTCTGCTCTGGTTCGGCGCCCATCAGGACGAGACGCTGGCGGTGAAATACACTGACATTGACTACCACGTGTTCACAGATGCGGCCCGGTTCATAACCCAGGGGGCCTCCCCGTACCGCAGAGCTACCTACCGCTACACCCCGCTGCTGGGCTGGATCCTGACGCCCAACATCTACCTCACGCCTCTGTACGGAAAGCTGCTCTTCGTGTCCGGGGACCTGGCCGCCGCCTGCCTCATGCACCACATCCTGCTCCTCAGGGGAATGGACACCAGCC
This sequence comes from Pelusios castaneus, assembly GCA_007922175.1. Taxonomy (NCBI): domain Eukaryota; kingdom Metazoa; phylum Chordata; order Testudines; family Pelomedusidae; genus Pelusios; species Pelusios castaneus. Next base: position 365,584 of record ML685870.1, on the reverse strand, counting down.
GAGCCTGGGGGTACTGCGCTTTCTGGCTTTTCAATCCTCTCCCCATGATTGTGTCCAGCAGAGGAAATGCCGAGTCTCTTCTAGCAGTACTTGTGCTTGCCACCCTCTATCACATCGAAAAAGGAAACCTAATGAAAGCCGCTGTGCTGTATGGCCTTTCGGTACACATGAAAATTTACCCAGTGACTTACGCCCTGCCCATAGCCCTTCATCTACAGAGGGATGGATGCTGTGCAAAAGGGACAACCAATACTACTCAGTTTAAAAAATCCAAGTTTTCTCTTGTGGGCCACCTCGGTCAGCTTCTGTTAAGGTTGCTGAACCGTGATGTGCTGCTTTTTGGGGTAACTGGTGGATTTACATTTGTCACCTTGAGTCTTTCATTTTATTACCTCTACGGTCGGACGTTTCTGGAACATACCTACCTCTACCACTTGACCAGGCGGGACATCCGTCACAATTTCTCTCCTTATTTCTACATGTTGTATTTGACCGCAGAGAGCGAATGGAATTTTGCCCTAGGACTTGTAGCTTTTTTACCACAGGTGCTTCTGCTTCTAGTTGTGTCCTTAGCCTATTACAAAGACCTTGTCTTTTGTTGTTTCCTACACACTGCTATCTTTGTAAGTTTTAACAAAGTGTGTACATCCCAGTATTTCCTTTGGTACCTCTGCCTCTTGCCCATTGTAATGCCTGTAGTGAGGATGTCCTGGCGTCGGGGTGTGGTGCTGCTTCTTCTTTGGTTCCTTGGACAGGCGTTGTGGCTGGCACCTGCCTATTATTTGGAGTTTAAAGGAAATAACACCTTTGTACTTGTATGGCTCGCCGGCTTATTTTTCCTTTTTATTAATTGTGTCATCCTTGTTCAGATTATTCTTCACTATCAAAAAGGAGGACAAGTGGCCAAGAAACTCAAACATCAGTAATATGTACGTCAGTATGTGAGCCAAAGACTACAAGTAGTCTCATTGTCTTTAGTGAGATTGCTCAAATGAACAAGACTTGGCCTAATATCAGTAATGTAGTTGTATATACACTGTGCTGGGGTGGGAAGGTGGGGATTAAATGTTTAGGACTTCCTTGAGTATATCCACCCCACAGCTGGGAGGGGTCGATACACCAGCATTAGCTCTGCTCAAGCTAACATGTTAAAAGTGTGGACATCACATCACAGGCAGTAACCTAAGATAGTTGCCTGAGTACAACTCTCCCTGACCTCCCTGGTCATGCTCAGATGGCTAGCCTGTCCTGCAGCCTCTGTGCTGTTTGTTCTTAGCATGCCAACTTGAGTCTGTCTACCTGAGCTGGAAGCATGTTTCCAGTTGCAGTATAGGCATACCCTGTTTGGCCTCAGTTTGGGTAAACAGAGCAGGGACATTTTAAGTTCTAGTGACATGGTGTCTTTTTTTTTTTTTTTTGGTTAGGTTAGGTTGATAGAGAACAAATATAACTTAAAGTAATTGATTTCCAAACAATTACGAACAATATTTTGTTTGATCTATTTTCTTGGAACACAATGCCTGTGGTTTTTACTTGGGTTTTTTGGGGGTGGGGGTGAGGGTTGGTAAACAGAACAGGCAAAAACTAAGACCCTGCCATTTATTGGTTATAACCATTAATGCATTAAAAGTTCTAATTCTACTTTTTTCCCCCTCCAGAAGTCTTAGTCATATTTCTGCTTTATCTGTTTATGGGTGCTTGTGTGTAAAACAGGGCCATCTCAGGCCTTGTCTGCCTGAGCGTTTCTCTAAAGATTTCCAACATTGAACTAATAATTACCAGTGAGGCTGTACTGAAACACTACTGTACACACGCTGCAGCATTTTTGACTATATCATCTAGACTGGCTCTAAGCAAGGGTAGCTAATACTGTGGTAAATATGCCAGCAGTTGTTCAAAGTAGCATTCCCACCAATGGTAAATTTTAGACACATGATAATGTACACACAACTTCAGAAAAAAAGTAATGACTTAAAACAAAGGGAATAATTTCTGCCTGTTAAATACGTTGTGGGATCTTTTACAAAAATAGTGGTAACAGTCCTGTCCTGACCAGTTTTAATTTAGCATTATTACCTATTCCTGTTTGCAAGTTCAGTGGGTGCTGTATTTTGCACTTATTATGCTAAAGATTGCATCGCTGTGCAATGATAAACATCTCATCAATACAGGTGTACTACCTCTAGCAGTGGAGACTTAGCTGATGCATCGAGGGATAAAGGAAAATGCAGGAAGATATTAGTGCATCCCATTATGTGGCGGAGATTCTTTTCTGACCTTTTTAATGACCAGCTCATGCCCTTCTCTGAGATTTTTTTTATTACCTATTTCTTAATGTGGCTAAAATTAAATGTGTATATGTCATAAATTATTGAGATAACTGTTTCCTTTTGTTATGTCATTAGAGTTGCTTATGTTTTTCTTTTAACAAGATTGGGAAGTGGTGTTTTATTTGCTGGCTCTTAGGATTGTCTTTTTAAAAACATAGCAGACATGTTTTTATTTTGAAAGTGTGGGGCTTTGCACATTGAAATGGCTGTTACTGAGTCTTCTTTTAAAAAAATCTGTGTAGAATTTGGGCAATTGCAGCTTGAAACGTATATGGAGTAATTCATTATTGCTGTTGCAGTGTTCTTTAGAGTCTGAGGGCATATACCATCCCCAACAATTTTTTTTTTATTTTTATTTTTTTTTTTTGCTATTTTATTCTCCTTGTAGCATTGGCAATTACAATGTACCCATTACAAACAATAAGTACTACAGCGGGAAAATTCCAGACATCGAAGCATTTCATTACTATAGTATATTTGTGGCCTGCAGCTACCACGTTGGCTTGTCCTCCTTTCTTACTCACCCTCAATTAAAGGTACGTTACACCAGCATGGAAAAAAGTGTGTGGTGTTTTGCTATCTGTCAAGTAAAATATTAGTTCTTTTATGATCATGGTGCTTAAATAGTAAACTCCTGTAGGACAAAGTGTGGACAAATAGATTTTTTTTCATAGGCTGATAAGTTCTCATGGCAGTGTCACAGGTACATCATGCAGTAATATATTATAAACAAATGATTTTATTTGTAGTTTAACCTATATTCAATCTGTCTGTATTTTCCTAAATATCTCTCATGTTATTCATACCTCTGGTGTGTGCTGAATGAAACAGTTTTAAAAGCCCCAAAATATTTCATCGTGAAGTATTTCCCCAAAAGTCTGGATAAGGGGATAATTACATTATTTGACAAGTGCTTTATCAGTTTTAATATGTGTATGTTTATACATGGAAGAAAATATAAAGGATAATGCACTAAATACCTATTTTTGTGTGTTTTATCCCCAAATTTGCTCATCTCTAATAAGGATTGTGTCCAGTGCAGTCTGTCTTCTCCCACTGCTGCTTCCCCCTCTTCCTTGAGATGATTGGATGGGGGGAAAATGATAGTTTTTACACGTGTAAGGCTTCATGCTTTCCATCCTCTCCAAGCACTGTTGGTTTTACTCCATAGGGCTCATGCCATTTTTCTCCCCTGACCTCCCAATGTGTCTGAGCTGTCACATGGTAGTTTCACTAGAGCATTATAGGGGAATAGATATCATGAGTTCAGGGAAGAGGTCTTCCTGGTCGTGGAGATCCAAAGTAGGATGTCTTCCATCTTACTTCATCTCACTAGTGTCAGAAAATTCTTCCTTTTTAACACAGCATTCCCTAAAAACTCCTTAACACTATATCCACTAGCTTTCTTCATGGCAGTATTTACCTGAGAACTGAGTACTTTCCAAAGTTCCATCCATTATCATCTGTGTCTGGTGCACAGGCACTGACTGTGTTTGCTATTTCCCTCATACTGTTTCTAGAGAACACAGTAGAATGCAATTTGCTGGTGTTAATATTCTAGGAAGAGCATTCAACAGCGTTTAGACCCTCTTCTATCAGTGCAACTATGGCTGATGGGAAAACTGCATCAAAAATTGTTTCATGAGAACATGGGTGTTTTTATTTTCCAACCATCTCCTGTTGCACACATTGGGGAAGAGTTGCCCATGTTCCCATCTCGTTGTACTGACCTGTTGATGTTCCCTTCTGTAGTTGCCAGACTCAGTTTTGGTTGGGGTTTTTAAATGAGCTTGCATCTTTGCTGGAGCCAGTATTTGGATAGTGGGGCAGAAAGTCATGTCTGCTGCTTCAGCCTTTACAGTTCTTTTGGGTTTTACAGCGCTGCACGGCAACAGCTCATGTATCAGCGCTACTACTGCTGCTACCCTTTAGTCCATGTTAAGATTTTTCTTGGAGTGTTGGTTCCAGCCATGCTGCTCTTGTTTGGGATCATTGCCTGGAGGAAAGATTCAATTATGCTCCATACCTCCAATGTAAACCAAAGATGTGGTGAAATATTTTTCCCCCCAAAAAAATTAAAAATGGCATTTTTTGGCCCTACTCTATTCACCAGTAAAGCGAGGGTTTTTTTAAAAAATATATTTCCATGCACTAAATATAATTCATTAATGGTGGTGCTGCTTTTAAACTCAAATAGAAAGTGCCACAAAAGTATATTGTTAAAGTGTCTTTTTTTAAAAAACAGAAAGTGAGTCATACAATACCAGCCTTTCAGTAATGTTTTGAACAAGTCATGCACAGGGAAGATCTATTTAAAAACATTTTTTAAAGCTAGATTCAAAGAACTCTCCTATTTTTTTTTTTAAATTGATGTGTCATGAGTAAAGCTTGTTACTGAAGTTTGTTTGGGATTTAGAGAGAGCCCAGTGACACATCAAAAGTTGGATAAAAGAAATAAACAGAGAGAACATCAGAAATATTTAAGAGGTTTCGATGTTGCAAATCCCTTCTGATGCATAAGGAAAACTGAATAACTTTATTCACTGAAAAAAACCATTAGATCAAAATAACAATAGCTAAATGCAGAACAAATAATTAGAGCAAGTCAGCATGACTATTCATAATACCTTTCATTTTTACCATGCAAGTTACCTATGAGCTTTGTTGCTTCTGTTGGGGTTCAAACTCAGTTTGCCAGCCTAATTATTATGTACATATTGTCTTGCTGGTAGCTAGGAACGACAGTAAGAATCAGAATACTAGACTTTACTTCTAATTTAAATCAGTTACATTAGTGCACCGATACATTGGGCCTGACTCTTGTTTGCACAGGTTTTACACTGGCTTCAGTGGAGCTATTCCTGAATTTACACTCATGCAACCAACAAGGAAAAAGGAGAGTTAGGCCCATAATATCTAATAACTCTGCTGTTAGAACTGTAGTCTATACTCCGTGGGTTCTACATTCGCTTTGGTAAAGCTTTCTAAGTAGGTGACTTTAAGTTTTAGCACTTGTTTGTTTGATAGCAGACTTACAAGCAGTATTAGTAAAACAGAAGGGCTAATTGAAATACGAGTGAATGCTGTCTGAAATGTAACAAGAGATCATGTCTACAGCAGAAGCCCTACATGATAATCTGGTACCCAAGTCTTATTTTATAGCTGCAATGCCCGTGACACTAGAATTGTATTGATCCATACAGTAGATACGGTGATAATTACCCAGTCAAATATAATCTTGTCAGCATTATTTTTCAAAGACAGCATTGCATCTTGAATCTTTTGTGTTTAATAATAGATGGAAAATGTCACCCTATTTCCTGGGGTTTTGTAGGCTAAGCATACACTGAAGATGATAAATTAGGGTTTTTTTAAGTGCAGTGTCTTCAGTGAAAACTTTAAATCTCTTATGTGCTCTTGTCCTATTAAATTTTTTTTAGCTGAGAAATTCTGTCTTTATGTAAAACATCTTTTATCGCTGAATAAATGCATAATAAATACCAAGGCACTCTTTATAAAATAAGGAGTGAATCCTTACTATTTTTCTGTATAAGACAGCCTCAAGGCTGGATAGATCACTGCTAACTTTATAGTCTATTACCAGCCAGTATTCAAGACAAACCATTTATTCTGTTTGAAGTCCATATCCTGATGCATCTCATTTTTTTATATACATATGTTTTATGTTTGCCCACGTCTTGATATTTACCTCACCACATTATCTGAGCACCTTTCACATGCATGGACAGGAAAACCACCCAGTAACTAAGCAATTCTGGGAAATCCTAAAAAAACCTACTGTTGCCAGATCGTGCTGAATATCTGCCCTCTGAAAATTTAGACCCCTTCAAGTTGTCTCAGATTCGACAGTGTGATGGGGCACCCACCCCACACGAGACTGGAAGGGGGTAAGGTGGCCAATTAACGGTCAGTCTGCACCTGGAACAATAGCCAGCAAGCAGACACTTGATTAGCTGCAAGGCTCAGAGGGACAGAACTGGAGGGGCTGTGTAAAGCCACGGGCTGCAGTTTACAGTTACTCTCTGGGAGAAGGGAGATGCATTTGGAGCTATAGAGGATAGTCTACTGACGTGGCATGAGAGAAGTGAGTTGGGGGGTTAGCAAAGGAGAGGAAGACAGAAATGTAGGAGAGGGCTCAGGGGAAAAGCAGTGAGAAATAGTTCAGAGTTTCAGTGCTGATTAGAGGACCCCCACAAGGGGGCACCGCATAGTAATCTGACCAATGAGTCAAGTTGTGAAGAGGGAATGCCTTGAGTTGCAAAGGATGATGGGAGAGATACCATCAAAGGTGATGTATAGTTGGAAAGGTCCCTCCAAAAGGATCAGGCAATACAGATAACACTGAAGAGATTTATTGACAGTACCAGCACTGGGAACACTGAACAAAACAGCATCAGCTTCAAAATGGAAGTAACATGGCAATTGCATGTATACACATACTACTTGTTTATTGGTTTAAACTAGTTTTCTAACAGCTCTTTGTTTCCCATGTGGGTCTCATAACCACAAGACAATTCTGTCCAGAACGCAAATTGATTGAGATCTTGTAAAAATAATATGTGACTGTGGTGTTAGAATTTATACTAAATGTTATTGTAATGCATATCTATAAGTGGCCAGTGTTAAGGCTACATGGGGAGTCAACTGAAGCATTTCCTTACTTTTGACATCTTAACTTTTGCAACCTTAGTTTTTCATAGCAACTATATATATAACTACGTGCTGGACCTTGCTCACTTATCCAGAAACCACCAGAACTGCAGAAGTGGCACCAGCGCTGCCTACCACACTGAGTGTTACATCCTCTGCCTGAGAACAGGTCTGAGTGGTTACCACTGCTTTGTGTAGAATGTGTGATGAAACAGGCAACTTCTGATGGAAAAGACTTCTCAATAAGGAGCATTTCTTTGCTAAGAGCTGAAGCACAGAGGCGGAGGTGAGGGGGACGGAGAGCAATTTTAAACATTCTGAATTCATGAAGACAGGCTTTTTGTTCTCAGAATCTGTTGAAACAAAGCCATACTCTATAAAAATGACATTGTGGGGATTCCATGTTTGTTGTGTTTCAGTAATTCTCCAGCAAAACGTGCCCAGCTTGCCAGAGAAAAGGTTGTTTTTACAACAACCGTAAGGCTAGCAAACATGACCTGGATTCATTCTTACCTATCATGCATGTTCTACAAACACTACTCTCGCTGTTAGTCTGTCTCTTGGTTTGCACAGGTGTAACATATTAGACCTGGTGCTAGGCTAACTCCCAATCAGCACATAGAGAAAAGAAAATCCCCAGTTAGTGCAATGGTTAACATCATTGCCTCCTGGCTACTGGTGGAGGTGTGGGAGCTAGATGGCCAGCTGTTAATCATCTGGGTCTCATAAACAGGTTGAGGAAGCTGGCTAAGGAACAAAGTGTAGCAGTAAGAATTTCCGGTAGGAAAAAATCCTTAGTAGCAGAGTGGATAGCTGTGGAACAGCAGCTGAGGTAAAGTCAGTGAGAGCACTTCAGTGTTGGTGGGGGGAATTTTATTTTAGAGGTTTATCTGGATATTAAATTAGCCTTTTGTTAAGCAAGGAGAGGTTTTTGAACTCTTATGAGGTTGGAAAACCAGTCTAAACAAGACCCTAGTGGGGGGAGGAGGGTTGTGCATAGTGAGTATTCTACCTAGCAAACCTTTAATGAGATATTACAGTGCTCTTCATCATGTATAAAGTGGAATAGACTATAGCTCACAGTCTGAGCTGTATAGGTTCTGCAGACTAATAGGGGTGTAAACCACTCTTGTTGATTGAGCAGATGCTGTTTTCATAGTTACTCTTCAAGGTGGGCCTCACAACACTAGCCTATGTGCTCCCATTCGGTGTGACAAATTGTCTAGGAGAGCACTAATTCAAAACCTCTGACCTAACAGTTTACTTATTACTCATCCCCTAATCCTCCTGTTGATCCATGACCCTATCTGGTGTGATTTAGCCAGGAAACAACTTCAGAAAATGTGATGATAGAGCCCTTGTTTTCTAGAACCTTAGTTTCAGACTCTACTGCTGTGAAATCTAGCTAATAGCATGGAGGCATTCTTCCTTCATGCTAATGTGCAGTTCAGATGAAACAGTGAGTTTCCATTGGTTCTCAAGGCCCAAGTATGCTGTGTGTCCATTGGAGAGGAATCTGAATAGGCAGGGCCATTGTTCTCGCACAATGCTGCAATAGCTGAAAATGCCCCAAAGAGAAGGTTTAAATGCAAAGTAACATTGACATTTTTAAAATGCAGTGACTTCTATTAGCAAATTTGGTAATGCTATATCAGTTGTATTACAGAAATGCCTAGACCCCACCAACATCAGGGCCCCATTGTGGTATGTGATTTACAGAGTGGGAGACAGTCCATGCCTTAGAGAGTTTATAAGCCAATTAAACAGAGAAAGAGATAGGAGCAGGAGAAGATAGCCCAGAGAGGTAAATGATCAATGACTTGTCTCCAGTTGCACAGTAGGTCAAGGCAGGAGCAAGACCAGATTCCAGGTCTACTGATTCCCAGCCCAGTGCCTTATCTTATTTAGAGAAGCTCCCAGATCATGTCCCTTGTCCAGCTATATGCAAAGTTTAGTTTGCCTTCAACAAGCCTTCTCTTCTTGATAAACTCAACTTGCAGGGGTGTTTTCAGCTATTGCTGCACTGTGCGAGAACAGAACTGACTGGACTAAGCAAGAGTGAAACTCGGTAGACTGTTTTCATTGGCCAATCTATTTGAAGCGCTAGAGTACAGTATAGGTGGCAAAAAGTTTCTCTGTTTTGTATTGGTAACACGAGTAAATACGACTTTATCTCAGCTTGTCTGTTTTTAAATTTAAGCTCTGGTGGAAAGCCAATTAGGGAAGGAACACTACAGGATGGATCTCCAGCTGGTGTAAATTCTCATAGATGGGAGCTCTGACAGTTTATGCCAGCTGAGGACTTGGACCTATATTGATAAAGTACCATGACAGTGAGAGGTGTTTTTGTGTTCTGGAGAGCAATTTTAATACTGAATCCTGGTACAAGTGAAGTGATTAACTAGTTCACCATGCTGAGACTTTCACTGAAATGTGCACAGGCCACAGTCCTGCTCTGCTGTGCCATGCATGTTTTAAAATTAAGCTATAAACTTGCTTACACTTTCTGAGCTTCTAGAACAAGTCTATGGTCAATACTAGAGGATGCAGGTGTCCAGGGAAATTCTGAAACACTCCCCCTATCATTCTATCCAGAAGCTTCTTTAGATGCTGGTTAATTCAGAAACTGGTGCAATCTTGGGAGATCCACTAGGGTATCCCATACTGACACCAGATGGACTTTAGAAGTAAGTTTAACAAAGCTAAGGACCTAGTGGAGGACACTGCAAGGAGATGGAATCTATCCTGTGGTCTGTAGGGCTCATCTGCAGCAGCTGCTTCAGTTCAATGGCTAAAGTGGGTGTATACTGCCCAATAAGATTTCAGGAGGGGAAGTACAGGAATAACTACTTCAGCGGTGGATCCTCAGCCCTTATCCTTCCTACTCCATGTCCCATCAAACCTTTGCATACAAGGAGACCCCACAGACTAATCCACATGAGGGTTAACACCTGTTTTCATTTACCTCCCCCCCAAAAAAATCCCCCTAGCAGAGCCATACAAATTCCTCTCTCAGGGCACCACCATGGTCAGAGAGCTGGGGGCTAGATTTGCCTCTTAGTAAAGTAGATGCTGATATTAGTTACCTTTATACAGCTCTGAAAGATCATTTGCTGAATACTGAGTTTTACTAGCTTCAGTTGTGAAGGGTGAAACTACTTCACATGGCAAATGAGGGTAATGAAGAAATGTGTATTAGAGGCAGTAAATAATGACATGCATTACAGCTGATTACAAAGCAGGTCCAGAAGGGTTGGGGAACTCCAGAATTAGGCATTGATAGAGAAGATTAAAGTGAAAGTTGAACAAAGACTGACAACAAGAAGTGACTTGGGTTTGATGACCTGTTGTTTCCGCTGTACCTCTAATTCAGAGACAAGGCTGGTACATAAAGTACCTCCAGAATATCAGTAAGATTAAAATGGCCTTCACGTGGCTAAGGTTTGGGTTTATAGACTAATTCTACTCCTGCAATGAGGTACTGAGGTCCTCTGTTCACCACCTCCCCAGATCAGGCCATTAGCAGGTTACTGGAGGAATGGAAATGGGCCTGTGTAGGAGGCACAAAAGATGCCCCAGCAGCCTGCAGGTGGCCAAGGATATAGAGTGCTATGCTCTGAAGTGTCTCTTTCTGTCTCTTTGTTTGAAGTATTTGAGATCTTTCCTACAAATGTCAGATGCTGTCTCAGTCCTACATCTGTGCAGCTGCTCTCCCCCACTTTGCCCTTCATTTTTGGCTCACAGCTGCCCACTTTTTTCCTCAGGTATTAATGATACCAGAGTGTGCTGATGCCCCACAATTACAATGCAGAGTGTTGGTGTTTCATAGGTGGCAATTAGCAGCTGGCAAGAGTGGTAGATGATGGGTAAAGAAGGGGACAATCACTCATCTGGCTGGTCAACTAAAAACCAGTCACAGCAAGCAATTAATCAGCCCAGGTTGATTTCAACATCTCAAGCTCCTGGACCCTGTGAACCCCTGAATTAACTACCCCAAGAAGCAATCCACTGCTTCCTTGTGACTTGATTGGTCTATTACACAGATTTCTGTGGGGGGAGAGAGAAAACACAGATTGGTTAGCACAACTTCAGCCACGTATATAATAATATAGCTTTTAAATAAGATCAGGATAGACCATTCGTACTGGGCTCTTACTATTTATGAAGCCAAAACTGTTTTTTAACACAGTAAAATATTTAAAGCTGATAAACAGCAGGGCATATCATTAAAGAGCATTGTTATAATGAAATGTAACTTGTTACAAGATTAGACGTGGCTGTGAAAAAAGGAAAAGCATCAACCTTCCTTCAGAAAAACCTCTATACAGATCCCTCTGAATAGGGGGTGAGGTGATTGAAGAGAAGGTCAAACTGTTCTGAAGACTTTTGCAGTGGGACATCTATTCAAACAGAAGAATGGACAGAATTCTTCTCCGGCATGACTCTGTGGTATATCTAGGGGTAGATGACTCAGTAGGGCTAAAGTAGCAATTGCTCTGTCTCACAACCCATCCAAAGCACTTACAGGGTTGAAGCTGAAGGTCTCTCCACAGCCAGAAATACTGCTACTTACCTCTGTTCACTCTCCTAGATGTATTCCTTGCTCCTGCTCAGGCCACATCTAATGAGGTTCTGGAAATGTGGGTGTACAAGCTGAGCTCTAGGCATCAAAGTTGGGGGGGGAAGTTGGCTGTGCTGGTTATCATCCTTAAGCTATAACTCCTCTATGCTGTTTGCTTGCATGTTTGTCTTCACTTTACACAGGTGCATTCTTCTTAAGTGTTTTGTTTCGATATACATGTCTGAAGGCATAACATTGGACTTTTGTTACAGTGTTGTCTTTTTGGTAAATGACATTCAGTACTGGATAAAAAGTGCACTTGTCATCCCAACTCAAAACCAAATCATGTTCATTTAGTGGGCTGGAAAAATTATAAGTAATTTTATCCTTAAAGTAGTGATGAATAGCTGACACTTTGTCTAATCTTAATCCTCAGGATGCTATATCATGTCTCATCTGGGAACTCAGCTGTTTGGAATATAAGTGTTTGAGGTTAAATAAAAGCATATTTGCAAAAACTAAATCCGTGATGTAGCTATACCCCTTTATCAAGTGGGAAAAAGTTAGCAATAATTCCGGTGTTTTCTTTGTAGACAGATTGAATGCACTGTTTACAAAGGAATCATGCTACATTAGTCACTGACCATGCATGTTGTTCAATATCTTAAAGGTCAAATATATTCATGAGAACACGTAATCTTATGTGTGTTTGGGGAATGGCTGTGGAGAGACTATCTATTACAGCAGGAGTGGATCAGGATTTTGCAATAAAAGCTCCAGCTTACAGTGAGATGACAGATGCAGCTTCCATAAATAGAGACTCAATTTAAATGTATACCCCAAATTTTAAAAAAACATAGTAAAAGGACCACTGTGGCTAAATAACAAAGTAAAATAAGCAGTTAGCGGTAAAAAGGCAACCTTTAAAAAGTAGAAGTTAAACCTTTCTATTTGCCTCAATGAGGAGCGTAAACGCTGGCAAATGAAGTGTAAAAATAAAATCAGGAAGGCCAAAAAATAATTTGAACAGGTAGTCAAAGATTTAAAATAACAGCAAAATATTTTTAAGTACATCAGCAGCAGGAAACCTGCTAAACAACCAGTGGGGCCACTGGACAATTGAGACGATAAAGGAGCACTCCAGGAAGATAAGACTATGGCAACCTTTAAGAAGGGCTGTGCCCAATCTCCTCTCTGGCCCTCTCCCAGTGCTAGTGGCAGTCTCAGTGGCGGGGACGGAGTACAGCCTCCACTTTGGCGGTGGGGCAGAGTGTGGTTGTCGGGGGCAGTCTGCAGCCCCCCTTCTGGCAGCAGACCCAGAGGTATTGGCGGCAGGATAGGACGCCACGTGCTGTTAAAATCGGTGCGTATGCCACTTTTGGCATGTGTGGCACAGGTTGCCGACCTCTGGGCTATTGTGTAGAAACTAAGGCCCAGTCTACGTAGAGAGTTTTATTGAGAAAATTGTGCTGTTGTACACACTAATCGCATCTTCCCCCCACTCCCTCACCAACCAAACTGCCTTATGTTTTTGACAAAATAAAACCACCTCGAGGAGAAGTGTAGGGCTTTTGTTGGTGTACTGTGTCGCCTTGCAGTGGTGGAAGGGAGTCATTCTTGTCAATTGACAAGAAACACTCCCAGCTGGGAGTGGGGTGAGAAGTCGCAGTTCCTGTAAGCTGCTCACTGCTGGGACTGGGTGAGCAATGGGCAACTGGAGCCTGATTCCTGGCACAGAGCTAGGGTGTGGGCATCTGGATTGCCGAGCCGGTGGGGGGAGGATGAGCAGCCTACATGGCGCCTGCGGGCTCCCAAACTCTGAGCTGAGAGATCAGTCTGTCATCCCCCCTACTGCTCCTTAGGTCAGTGGAAGTATTCCTGGGATGGATGCACTCCACTGATTCAAGGAGAATAGTGTGGACATCAGCTACTACTGTAATTATAGTGGTGGCTGAATAGTCTACGTATGTTATGTCAACTTATTTTTCTAGTGTAGACAAGGCCTAAATGAATTCTTTACATCAGCCATCATGGCTGAGAGTGAGGGATAGTCCCAAAGCTGAGTCATTCTTTTCAGGTGACAAATCTGAGGAACTGTCCTAGACTGAGGTGTCATTAGTGGAGATTATGGAACTAATTAATAAATTTAACAGTAATAAGTCACCGGGACCCAGATGGCTTCTACCCAAGAATTTTGAAGGACCTCAAATCTGAAATTGCAGAACTGCTTACTGTACTATGTAGCCTACACTTAAATCAGCTTCTGTACCAGATGGATACCAAAGGATAGCTAATGTGACATCAATTTTTTAAAAAGGCTCCAGAGGCAAGCTCAGCAATTTCAGGCCTGTAAGCCTAATTACAAATTGGTTGAAACTACAGTGAAGAACAGAATGATCAGAGACACAGTTGAATATAATTTGTTGCAGAAGAGTCAACATGGTTTTTTGTAAAGGGAAATTGTGACTTGACAATCTACTAGAAATCCTTGAGGGTGTCAACAAGGATATGGATAAGGATGATCCCTGCATGTAGTGTACTTAGATTTTCAGAAGCTCTTTTACAAAAATCCCTCCTAAGACTCTTAAGCAAAGGAAGTTGTTATGGGATAAGAGGGTAGGTCCTTTTCCCTGGATCAGTAATTGGCTAAAAGATAGGAAACAAAAGGTAGGAATAAATGGTCAGTCTTCAGAATGTAGATAGGTAAACAGTGGTGTTCTCCAGGGGTCTGTACTGGGACCAGTACTTTTCAACATATTCATAAATGATCTGGAAAAAAGGATGAAAGCTCATGCGATAAATAAATCTGTTAGTCTTTAAAAGTGCCACAGGACTCTGTTGTTTTTCTACAATAGACTAACATGGCTACCCCTTTGGAATTTTATTAGCCAGGATAGGCAGGGATTACTGTTGCCAAAGGCTGGGAATGGCTGACAGGATAGATGATTTGCTAAATACCTGTTCTGTTCATTCCCTCTGAAACATCTGGCATTGCTGACTGTCAGAAGACAAGTTCCAAAGGGGCAGCTGTTTTAGTCTGGGTCAGCCAAACAAACAAGGAGTCTTTAAAAGTGCCACAGGACTCCTTGTTTGTTTGTCAGAAGACAGGATACTGAACTAGATGGACCATTGGTCTGAACCAGTATGGCCATTCTTGCATTATCCCCAGACTAGATTGCTGCAAAGCAATCTAAAGAATGCTTGTGAATTCAATGGATTTTGCATTATGCTGCTGTGTGGTAGGCCTGCTTTCAGGAGCAAATGCAGTATTTTCACTCTTCTGCGAGACTGGATGACTAAGAGGATTGGCCATTAGATAGGAAGTCTTTTATAATTAGACCACTGGTACCTATAATCCAGGCTTTGTGGGGCAAAAATTGTCAACTTGTGGCTTGAAACACTGGTTGGTAGAATCTGTTTGTAGTGAAGATGTATCCTATATAATAGGATCACTGCAGTAACTGATTCCTTACTTTGCAGTTTCAGTGGAAAGGTCAAGATTTGAGGCAACATGAAGAGTGAATCGTGCCCTCATCAGAAGAACTAATCCATCCATGCTAATGTAAACAGCAGCAGAATGTTAAAGGGAGGTTATATTTCCAAAGTACCTGCTCAGTGGGCAGAGGAATTCAGTCACCATCTCCTATAGTGAAGATCAATGCAAAGAATTTGTTTAGCTTCTCTGGTATAGTTTGGTTCATTTAAGATTTTTTTTTGTATTTGACTCTAGAGGCTTCTTCTCACGTAGTGTCACTCCCCCACAACCTACTCCGTCATCCTACATATTTTGTACCCTGGTATTACTGTGTCCCATGGATTATCATTAACTTTCTGTAGTGCCTACTATATCAACATCTTCATTTAATACCAGACACTCAAGTCCACTCATCTTAGTATTTAGGCTTCTAGTATATTTATACAAGTACTTATATAATTTGTCCCTTTTTAGCTTTCTGCCATTATGTGATGTGATTGAATGGGACTCTTGTCATTTGACTGTTTCTCTTCAGTTTCTACCTGTACTTTTATTAACTTCTACCTTCTTTCCCTCACTAGGGTATAGAGAATCCCTGTTGTTAGATTCTCTCCCTCACCCAAAGGATGTTTGTCTGAACCAGGTGCTCCTCCACACCTGTTGGCTTTCCCCCCTGGTTCCTTCATTGCTGTCTTGGCAACCTGGGGCCTGCCTTGTAGAAAAATCAAGAAAAGAAACACTGGCTTAATCATGATTATGAGTTAGAGAAAAGATGGCTAGAATGAAAGTTTATATCCCTTATCAGTACACCAGAAGCTACTGCTACCATATTTCACTTGCTTTAAAAATCATATGGGTGCATCTACACTTACCAATTAAGTCGACTTAATTTAATCTGCGTCCACACTACATTTTCCTTAAGTCAACTTAAGCAGCTGCTTAAGTCGACTTAAGGAAAATTAAAGTTGACTTTATTAAACCTAGTTTTAAGTTGACTTTTCTGACTAAGTCAACTTTAGAAAGTCGACTTAGCCAGTGTGGATGCAGAGTAGTCCTAAGTCGACTTTAAGTCGACTTAGGGGGCTTCAGGGCTTCCTCCCTTCCATGGTGGCTGGCACAGCCACAGCCTGGTATGCCCCATCCCACAGGGCAGGACAGAGCCCTGCCCACCCTGCTCCTATGCCCTGCCAGGGTCACTGTCCCCCCCAGTCCCCATTGTACCAAGGTACAATGGGGCAAAGGCTGAGCCCCCTGGCACTTGGCAAGGGGCGCCCTCTCTGCCACAGTAGACCTGTCCGAGGTCCACCTAGCCCCTACAAGTCGACCTAGGCATCCAGTGTGGACACTCTAGGTCAATTTGGCAGGGTCCCCTCTAAGTTGACTTAATTTTTGAGTGGGGACATGTTAAGTCGACTTAAATTAACAAGTGTAGACATAGCCATATGGGCCTACGTCTGCCTCAGACTAGTTCAACTCTTGTTGAAATTAATAAAGTTGCACAAATGCAACAGAGGATAAAAGTGGCCCTTTGTTTTAAAGTTGTGCTTTATTAGTGTCCTTAACTCTTGTATTTACAGAATATAATCAAGAAAATAATTATACATAGCTACCTGCAGATATGCATTTATGTACATAAGGGTACAAATATCTTAAACAAATCCCCTGTTAGCCAGTATTTTTTCTCACTGACATTCCTAAGAATTATTCATATTCCATAGCAAATCTTGTGTGCAGTGTTGTAGCTGTGTTGGTCCCAGAATATTAGAGAAACAAAGTGGGTAAAGTAACATCTTGTATTTATCAGCTTCTGTTGGTGAAATAGATAAGTTTGTTTCTTCTGTTGGAGAGAAAAGCTCTAGGTAAGCTCTCCTCTCTCACCAAAGGAAGAGACAAGCTTACCATTACCACAGCTCTTCCAAAAGCCCCTCTCTTTCTACCAACAAAAGCTGGTCCAATACAAGATGTTATTTCCCTCACCTTGTCTCTAATATCCAGATCTTGCATCTTTAACAATTCACTAGAATCTGCACCAGTGTTTCCAGGTCACTTCAGGATTTTTGTTTTCCGGGGAGTATAAATATGTTCCAGTAAATCTCAGCTAAACATCATACCAGCTATTTTTAGTTGTGCTATATAACAAATGCACAGGAGAGCTGTCATTTTGGTGAGATTCATGCATGGTCACCAGTTTCACAACTTTATATTTGTCTGCTCAGGGAATTGCGCAATAAATCATTCCTTCCGATATTTAGGAAAAGAATGGTGTGCTAAATCAGTATAAGACTTAAAGGGCATGTCAGCTCAAATTTGGACCTTATAAAAGATTCAACATAAACTGGGCCTGATTCTCACATCATGGACCCACTTCACTGTGCTGGATGGTGCTTTTGCAGCAGAAAGGGCCCATAGGGTGAGTATAAATGTAATTTACTCTCACCTTAAGGCCTTAGTGTAAATGAGAACCAGGCCCAACTGTTTTTAAACAGATACACTGTAACTAATGCAACCGACTGCAGTACAAACTGACTACATTACATTGCCTGAGTGAAAAGGGATGGAAAAATATATCATGATGAAAGTGGGTTTTCACAGTTCTCTCTGACTTAATAATTTACAGCAAGTGTTTTTTAATGATAAGCAAGGAAGCAATGTTAATCATTTAATTGACGTAATCTGGGAGAAACAGATCATCACGTCATTGCTGTGAGAATAACATTTATTACACACCTCTTACCTGTATAGATATTTATAGGTCTTGCCATGGCCCAAAGAAGACCCAACCATTCCTTGTAAAAACCTAATTCAAAATAAGTCCTTTCTTTCTTGTCCTAGGTCCAAAGAAGGCTCTTTGTAAACAGAAACAATCTTACTCCAGGAATTGAACAACCTCCTCCTGAACTCAGGGTGTTCTCCATGATCCTTACTGTCTATGGCCCCACTTCCTTGCAGACCAAAAGTCCTAATTTAAACCACTCATTACTACTGTTTAGTTGCTCTGATCTCCCTCAGCACTGAGTAGACAATGACCCCTACCTTATCAGGAGGCCAGTAATATACATTTATGTTCTCGTGGCTTAAGATCTGTTTCCGTGCAGATCCTACTGCATGATCCTCCCTACTCAGAATTTTTATCTATCTAGAGTCTGTGGAATCCTTTACATATAGTGCTATTCCCCAACATGTTGATCAACTCTCTGTCCTGTAGCCAGATGTTACACTATCCCATTGACTTGTCATTCTGTGTTCTAGGAATGCTTCCATAGCCAGGCATACTAGTTGGCCCATTTTTGCTTTTAAGCTTCCGATAATAGTATAAAGACACTTACAAGCTTGGCCGTATTCTTATTGTGACATCCTTTGACTCTTCTGGAATTTGCTTCAGTTCTTTCTGTTCCTGTTTCAGTTCAATTTTAACTTCTGTCATGTCATGTCCTTTACTGGATAGAAAGATACTACTGGTATTGCATTACTGACCTCCCTAGATGTTTTGTTCAGTTCCTCTGCACTGTGGCACCTGTCAACTTTACTAAATTTCAGTGCTAACTATTCCACTTTGGATAAGGCAGAGCCCATCACTCCTACACAAGCTCCTGCTTCCTCTAATGTTGACAGGTTCTAGCGGGGTAGCCATGTTCAGCAAAACAAACGACGAGTCCTGTGGCACGGTTAAAGTCTAACAAATTTGTTAGTCTTTTAAAAGTTTATTTTGCTTCCTTTAAGTTTCAGCAACACTGTATTCCCTGTCTATCTGCCCTTGTGGGTAGAAGCAGAAGCATTTCACAGATTACCATAGAGGCCCTGCACTGAAACTTTCTTCAGAGTAATCTAAACTTTTTTATTTCTAGGACCTTTCTCTTAGACCTCACTACATCCCTGCTGCCACCTTGTACCTTGATCATGGGTTCTTCTCCACCAGTTTACTAGAAGTGTGTCCTGAGACCCACCACATTCATGACATTTTAAGTAAGTCATAAAATGGTTCTTAGTCACCACATATCTGGCTATGAATATTTTGGATGACAGAATCCCCAATCATCACAGGGTATCTACATCTCAAAACAGTAATCCCAACTCTTGCATTGACTTCTGCCATGTGAAGAATGATCAACCACTCCTACCAGATGGTGAATCTCAACAAAGGGAGTTGGGAGCCTCTATTTTACCTCAGTTCTCCCTCATCATGCAGTAAATTTGCTCAGCTGCAGGATTAAAGGTACCCAGTTCTAAACTGGGCCTGCACAGCAGTGTCTTTGTATGCTCTTTCTGTAAATAATTCCATTTCTGTTCATTTAGTTCAGCATCTTGAGACCAGAGTTGCTTTACTTGGGCTCTGAGATCTACAAGCTCCAGGTGCACCATGCTCCCCCCCTTCCCACCAACCACCAAAAGATAAGTAGCTGAACATGTGACACTGTGTGTAGCAAAGTGGACAGTCCTGACACTGATTAATCTGCTGCTGGTCTTCTACTGCCATATAGTTGAGGGATTTTTGACTCTGTCTGCGTCCTAGGCTGAACTAGGTTTTGGGTAAAGTTTTCAAAAGCACCTGAGTTAGGCAATTCTGAAAATGGGGCTTGCGCTTCTGAGTCACTGAGGAGAACTGTCTCATTGACCTTCATGTGACCTAGGATCCTAAGTCCATTCTGGAAATGGGATAGAGGTATTTTGAAAGATTTAGCCTTTTATCTGCATCATTGAGGTTAAACATAAGCTTTTCAAATTTTTTTACTGTATTCTTGCTCACTAGCAACTAACTACGATGCCTGTTCCTGCACAGGCATAGCTATCCTGTGCTTTTTCTCCAGTCATGATGCTTTAATTTTCTAGTTACTGATCTACTTGTATCTTACTAGTACAAAGCATAGGGGCTTAGTGCTCCCAGAATTTAGTTATGTAAGCATTCATGATAATGTCCTTTCATTATCAAACACAATGTCTTGTTTCATCACTCTATGTCTTGAAAGTCAAACAGCATTCTTGGGCCCAGGGAAGTAAAGCTATCTATCCATATGAACACAGGCTTTCCTGCATAACTTTGACATCCCTCTTTTCAAGGTTCATCACTTCTTTTAGTACCTGAGTTACCTATGTCCCCTGCAAATCTGGTGGTCCTTCACTTTTACTGCTGAAAAATATTTATATTAGAAATAAAGAATCATCACATGAAGGTTACAAAAAGCGAACAAGAACAGATCCCACAACATTTTAAGTTACCTGCATACATGTTTTTGAGAGTTGTCTTGGGAACCTGCCACAACTTGTGTCCCACATGTGTACCATGACAGGCTGAAAGGGGTTCTCTCTTGATTGAGCGTGGATATTTATTTATCAAAATGTATTGCTTAACTAAGTATCTGATTGGACAACTACACTTGTGGTTCATTATGAAAAATGTTTGAGATCAAATAATCAAACTCAACCAAATTTATTGTCTACAAACAAAATGTTAGACTAAAAAAGGAGATATTCCCACCCTCTCCCTAGGATGGAATTCTTATCTCATAGTATGTTCACCTTACACAGAAGGTGTGCTTCAAAGATATACCCCCAAACTACCTGATGTATTATTATGGGTGCTGACAAGTTAAAAACACTTTAAGCATCACCTAGGATCCAACTCAGCAGTTCCTTAACTTCTTATCTGTTTTGGAGACCACATTCCAAACCAGATGAATGTGGAGGTACTGCCCAACCTATGCCTTAGTTTTGACAGGCTTCCTATTTTCTGATTGAAAAGCTGAAATTAGATTTGCAACGTGTTATGGGATATCTGATATACGTGAACAGAATTATAGAAAAAGCGTAATTCAGTTAACAACTTCCCAACACTTTATATGTAATGGGTATTATATTAATACCATGTCCATAGTACCTGTAGTATTGTGTGCACTAAGCCTAATGTACACCTATTCACTAATAAATGGGCTACTGAATAACTCATGACTCCATTTGCACAAATAGGTTTTGTTAACTACATGTCATCAGTAGCTTTCTTGTGGTATGCAATGTAGAATCATGCTGTTGTGTATTTTTGCCACCTATTTTCATTTAGCTCCTACTCAAATCTCAAACGGTAAATTGCATAAAGGAAGACCACTGTCACATAAGATATTTTCCAGTTTGCAAAAAAATGGACTTTCTGCTTTTGACCTTTATGTACGGTGCATTTCCCCAGTGAGGTAGGTTTAGACGGTACATGAAATCCAATAACAAGTTATTTTGGCTACTGAATCACCTAAGGTATGGCTATGCTGATGGCAGCAAATTCACCGCTGTCAGATCGATTGATCTGGAATTGATTGAGCAGAAGTGAAGACTCGCTCGATTTAATAAATCTTCCCACAGAAAATTAGTAACACTGCATTGATGGCAATGCATTTACCATCAGCACAGTGCGGTGGAGACGGCATGCAGAGCAGATTTCAGAAAGTCGACCTAAGAGGAAAGCTAATCTACATATTTGCATATCTCCTGTTGACTGTCACTAAATTTGCTAGTAAGTGTAAACCAGGTCTTAGGCATATTTTGCATCATACATAATCAGGAAAGATTGTCCCTACTCCATGCAATGACTTTCTTCCTTTCAGCTCCTTCCATTTATTAATTGCCATGGCATCTTGACCTCCTGAGAAATTATTCAAAAAATTTAATGGGCCAGATTCCCAGTAACACCAGGTATCACACACATCAAAAAAGACCCCCCCCCCCCCCCCCCACACACACACACAACCAACAACAACCAAAAATTGGTAACGTCCCCAATCTGGCTCTGGTTTCACATCAACTCTGACCCACCATAGCCTAATCTAGAAAGGAGCCTGGGGACTGCTCTATATTATATTGGTTGGCTAAGGCATCCTGGTGCCATAACACCTGCCAAGAATATCTAGAAAGTAATAGTTCTCTGGCCATGCTCTGAAGCACTCTATGACAGAGGTTGAAAGGGATTATGTTGGAGCTGCCTAGTCTAGTTGTACTATAGATGCAAATTGCCCCATGCTTGGCAATCCTCAGCTGGGGAGATGACACGGTTGCTTTTCAGCTGCCTTTGTGCAGTAGCTGATGGAGGGCCAGATCCTCACCTGAGATCCAGTCCCTTTGTGCAAGGAAACTGGATCTCAGGTGAGGATCTGGCCCTCCATTAGCTACTGTAAGCAAGAAACTTCTTTTTCTGCTGACTATGCCTGATTTCTAGTTCGCATACCTTTTTGGAATGTCACAAAGTAATGTGCACACACTCTGAAAGACCTGATGAATCGGAATAAACAGGAACTTAAAATCAATGAATGATGCACTCTTCCCCATCTTCTTTTGTTGTTTTCTTTCTGAAGTGCCCCTCTGAGCTAATGATTAAAAGCAGTTTATAAAAAGCAAGCCAGTCAGAACAGAAAAAGTATAGATTGTGAATTAAGAACAGCAGTGGTCCTCAGAAATAGATGTAGAGTGTGTGCCACCTCGTGGCAGGATTCAACCACAAGAGCTTGTACTGGAGTATTTCTAAGTAGACACTGAGGCTATGTCTATACTTGCAAGTTGGTTTGAATTAAGGAAGCTTAATTAGAACTAACTTAAGCCTTAGCCATACTAGACTTTCATTAGTTCGAATTAAGGGCTTCTTTAATTCAAACTAATAAATTCAATTGCTTAGTTCAAATTAATGGTTAATTCGATTCGTTAATTTGAACTAAGTCAGATGTGGCCATATTAGTTCGAACTAACTGCTTAGTTCGAACTAATCGGCAGATTGACCTTCCTGCAACTGACTAATTCGAACTTAGCAAGTGCCCTGCATGAACATGGCTAGTTTGAACTAGCATTCTAGTGGGGCCATGCTAGTTCGAATTAAGTTAATTCTAACTAACTAAAATTAGTTCGAATTAGTTAGTTCAAATTAACTAATTTGAATTAGCTTTTGTAAGTGTAGACATAGCCTGAGGGAGCCACGAGTTTTAGCCAGGAAGAAACTTAAATGTCAGGACTAAGTTTCATTAAATGCCCCACACAAATGTGTAGCCTTCACAAAAGCAAACAAGAAGACCGGACTCTAAAGAAAAATAGGCAACACTAAGAACTTAATTTTTCAAGACTTCACCAAATAAATGATGATGTTTACCTGTCTAGTTCTCGGTGACTATTCCGTCTTTTTAGTTGTACAATAATGATGTTTCCTACAGAGAAAGGACAAATGTTCATAGGTGGCCTGACATTGTAGCATTGTTTCCATATCAATGGTAGCCTTCACTGGATGCAATTATCTGGTATTTTGAATCACAAATTATTAGTGAAATTCTTCAAAATGAATTTAAATAGGTAAGTAGTCAGAAATGGCTCTTATGTAAAATAAGAAAAACAAAACACAAAATCTACCTAGACAAATACCCTTTTATGAACCCAACCTGTCTTTAAAGGTGGTGACATTTCTGGTGAACCGATGAGTGAATGCTTGATCCGAAAATGTTTTGAAGTGAGGCTAGTGTTCAAAACTAATTACTGCTTGGCTCACTCTTAGTACCTTGCAAATATGTATCTCTTGAATACTCAGACTAATAAGTAAAAGCCTGAGGCAGGTGCCTATGGGGCGATTCAGTGCTGTCACCTACATCAGACTCCCTCATTAGTTTGTTGATCCTCTCTGTTGTTGGCATCTGAGCCCACATAGATGTCAGTGAAGGAAATGCAACCTCTCCTAGGAGCTTTACAGAATTTAATAAGTTTTTAATCTAAAGAAAGTGCCTGTTAGAGGCAGCTATTAACATTTTTAGGTTCCAATTCATTGATTCTTATATCACGTCAGTACTGACATTAACTTATTTGGCAGAACCACTTGAACAGAGGATTGTGCATTGCATCCTAATTTTTCTCTTTGCAATACAAATGTCATTGATATCTGTGAAGCACTGTGTATGTGGAGTATTTCATACCCTAAGCAACTGTTTAGTGATCTGAATATGCTGATCAGTGTGCGTTAAAGCAGTGTATTAAATGCACTCTGAAATCTACAGATGAAAATATTCTATTCAAGTCCTATTATTATTTTTAAATGTACACTTTTATGTACATCATTCAAGCTATATAT
This sequence comes from Pelusios castaneus, assembly GCA_007922175.1. Lineage (NCBI taxonomy): Eukaryota > Metazoa > Chordata > Testudines > Pelomedusidae > Pelusios > Pelusios castaneus. The sequence goes on along the minus strand of ML685870.1, from coordinate 341,471 downwards.
GTCTCTAAAGGCATTTATAAAAGTAAGCCTGAGTCTGAATGGATTCTACCATGCTATCTATTGATGAATTGGGGAAAAGACCATAGGGGCAAACTCAATTGCAATAGACACAGCTACTGTGCCAAAGGTGATCAATTCTGGCAGTTTGGGGTTAAAATGTGTTTACTAGTGAAGTGAGGGGTAGGGAAATGTTATTGTCTGAGTAAAGGGCAGTACTCAATATGCCCTGATTGAGGGGATCACCTTATGTATAACCTCATTGGATAAGTAGGCAGTAGCAATTCCAAATCCAAGGGAAACACAGAGGTGGTGGTGACAGGTGGTTCTGCCTGACTCTGTGGACATTGTTTAAAAATGCTGTTTGACACTCCCCCCTCCAGTGTTTGAAGATCCAGCTGATCAAACTCTATTTAGAGTTCTTGTTTCTGCCCATGAACACTAGAGGTGAAATCACTGAGCGGGTCTCAGGACTAAACTTTGGACCTGGCATGGTGAGAGATGGTGCTGGCAATGTGTCAGCAGGAGGTTCCCCACTGCGCATCAATTCACTGGGCTTAAGTGGTGGAAGCTCAGAACACTTCCACTGCAGCTAGAGCTGGGAGCCACAGAAAAGCTAGTTTATATATGGAAGAGTTATTCTAAAGACTCCTTTTTGGAGGCTTATTGAGAAAAGAGCAGGATTGCAACCTGGGACTGAGACACTGAGCGAGAGATTGCTTAACTAGCCTACAGTCAGTCTCATTGGCCCCTCTGTAAATCAAGTTCTTCACATCCCACATCCCTGTTCCTCAGGAGTCAACCAATAAGCGGCACCACACCACTTTGTAAAACCAATAGATACACTGGGACAGGCAGGGACCAGAGGCATTCTGTTTGGACTATCTCAGTACAGTCAACTGTTAGCAATAATTCTCTCTCCTTTTACAGTTTGGATACTGAATCCATCATCTGAATGCAGTTGGTGAGCTCATTCAGTGCCCATTGCTGCAGTAAACAGAACTATCTGATGTATTTAAATTTGAAGATCACCTTCAGAGCTACAAGTTATTTTAAGCTGGCCTAGAGAAGAAAATCACTCTTTCAAGTGTGATGATGGTTGAGAAATCCTATGATAGTATTATTTCATGTCCTTTGCAAGAAATAAGAATTTCTTTTTGAGGTCCACTATTCCAGAGGTCCATTATGTAGGATGAACTCCAAAATACAGGCAGACCCATCCAACCTGTGTCCTTACTTTTTAATTAATAGAAGCATTTTTAATTAAAATGGTGGTTATTTACAGAAGAGAATTTGAAATGTTTCATGAATCAAAATATAGCCATTATCAAAACATTCTGTTTTCAAAGTTGAAGTCAACCTTTCCTGATTTTATTTATTTGTTTTTGTACAAAAGGAGGCTGGGATTTAAAATAGATGGACCATGACTGACAAATCTGTTAAAAAGCTCTGCACATGGAGTGCCTGTGCTTTGAGTCCCAAGGAGCATACGTTTACAGTCCAGTAAGTGATGTATGTTTATACGGCACATTCTATAAAAATATTCTTAAGGACAATTCGGCCTGAAATCTCTAATTTCCCAGCAAATGTCTTTGTATGCTGAACAATCGTCCTCTCTGCTACTTATTTTACTTGAAGCGTAGGAAGGAAATAATCAATCATATGAGAAAGATGCACCTTAATCTTAATCATGTCAGCTGCAGATGATGAGTTTGAATAACCTTAAGGCTAGCAATGCTATTCTGATGGAAAGGAATGGAGAATCTTGTCATAAAATGCAGGGTGGATTTTCTGGTCCACGCCACTCACTTTCTTGATTTTTGCCTGAAGCAGCCCAGGGGTGGATGTCCCCTGTACAAAGGAACTCTTCACTGGTGTGAAGCTGATGGAGAAGCAACTTGTGTGCTAGCTACCCCTGCTCTCATGCCAGCACAGGGGGAGACAAGGAAGGATGCTGGGATAGAGCAGGGGTAGGATAGATTTCAGTTATGCTAGTCCTTTTTTGGCATAAGTGTATGCCTGTGGCATAAATTGGCCTGTAGTTGCTTTAATTTCTACTGGGCACAGATGGTGCTGGATCAGAGAACCCTAACCAGCCTTATGCATGTGGGTGATCTGCTCCCCCCATGTCTGCTGAGTGGGGTTGAGAATTCGTCCCTAGCAGTTCTAGAGTAACATGAATAATATGACCAGAGAAGTAATCTAACCTGATTGTAAATGGCATTGGCCTGGTAGTAGGGGCGGGGGTTCAGGAACACAGGAGTACAGGAGAGCTGGTGCATGAGGACCTGGTGCTAAAAAGATGAAAGGAACATCTGGAGCACTGGACTGAAACAGGAACATCTGCATTTGAACACCAGCTTTGATACAGACTCTCTCTCTCTCTCTCTCCCTCCCTCTCCTCTCTGGTTTAAAGCGAGTTACTCAACCTTGCTGCCTCAGTTTCTATTCTGTCCTCTCTCCTGGGCATAATTAGTGTGTTCTAAAGCACTTGAAAGATTGCAGGTGCTATTTAAGCTCTATGGCCTGAATTCTAAGATACACTAAGGTCCATTTATACCTACTTTATGGCTCCTTTACCCTGTCAGACAGATATAAAGGAGGTTTCATCATGTAAATGGCAATTGGGCCCTACAGATTTGTCATTAGATAAGTGAATATTATCAAGAGAGATTCAGCTTTCCTCCAACACTAACATCCCTCAGCTTCTCTTGTGCTTATGTGGCCCAATTACTGTGTGCATTATCACTGACATCCTTCTCTAGAGAGACAAGTAAGACAACTGATCTTCAAAGTCGAAGCTTATTAAATTAAAATCTTACACCTGCAATCATGGGCTTGAAAACATTCATCTTGTGTCCATTGCTGCCTCCTACTGTAAGAGCAACAAGATTTTTTTTCTACTACTGTTACCATGGTTACATGTCTCACATAGAGTGGGGTCACCTTTCCTTTAAAGAAAAATCAATGAAAGATTTCATTTGCACTAGCTCCATTATTTCCTCCACCCAGTCATGCATGCCATCAGTTCCTGAAGGTTAAATTCTCAGAAATTAAAATAAATGTGGCATCAGGAAATGGGGTCACAGAGAAGAAAGCAGCTTCCAAGAAGTGAAAGACACATGGGCCTGGATTTGTTAAACAGCATTACACTTCAGTGATGCCTTCAAGCAGTGTCTTTTTTTTTCCTCCTCTTATCCCCTCCCCACAAGATTGAAAATAATACTGCTTTCTGTATTTCTACAGGGATGAGCTTTTCTGCTAATTAAACTGGGAGTTTTAAGCATAGTAAAACCTCTGGAAAGAGAGATTTCAGTGACAGGTTTCATGTTCTTGGCAGCTGTATGGCTCTCACAGTGCTTAATCACTGAACATCTGTAAGACATCCATCTGACTAGTCTCTTAGGCTATGTCTACACTTGTTCAAATAAGTCGACTTTAAGTGGACCTTATGAAGTCAACTTAGCATGTCTATACTGTAAATTTAGGTCAACTTAAAGTCGACCTTGCCAAATCAGTTTAGAGCATCCACACTGGATGCCTAAGTCGACTTGCAGGGGCTAGGTGGACCTGGGAGTGGTGCATGGCGGGAAAGGGGGCACCCCCCTTTAAAAGTGCCAGGGAGCTCAGCATCTTCCCCATTGTACCTGGGTACATGGGGGCTGAGCAGGACAGGGACAGGGGCGGGGTACAGGAGTGGGGTGGGCAGGGCTGTGTCCTGCCCTGTGGGTGGGCATGCCAGGTTCTGGCTGTGCCAGGCACCCTGGGAGGGAGGTCTGTGGAGGAGCCCTGGGGACCCTTTAAGTCGATTTAGGGCTAATCCACGTCTACACTGGCTTAAGTTGACTTAATAAAGTCGATTTAACCAGTAAGTCGACTTAAAACCAAGTCTTATTAAGTCGACTTAAATTTTCCTTAACTCGACTTGAGCTGCTGCTTAAGTCGATTTAAGGAAAGTGTAGTGTAGACACAGAGTAAATTAAGTCGACTTAAGCCTGCTTAAGTCAACTTAATTTACTAGTGTAGACGCACCCTTGGCTCCTATTCCTGAAATTTGCATTCCTTCCACTCCTGCTGACTCTCCTACCTCTCCCCCCCCACATACATCATTCACCAAAGCAAGACTTTTAAAAAATCATTTTTATAGGACCTAGTTTTAGTCAGAGGAAGGGAAGAGGGGAAAGTGTAGAAGCAATTGGTAAGTCTTGTTTAAAAATATATTTGCAAGCATTGTCAAACTGAGGCTAACATTAGTTACTTTTCGGAGCCTGAGTGTCCACCAGTTGAGGAGTCATCAGACAGAGGAGGAGATCAGAAAGTTCCCCTTTTTAGTGGCTTTGCCAATGCAATGCAAAATGGTTGTCTAAGGCAGCGGTTCTCAACCACTGTGTCAGGACACATTACTGTGTTGCCACACAGCGGTAAGTGTGTCACGAAAAGCTGGGGAGATGGCTGGCTTGGCCTGGTGGGAGTGGGCCAGTGTGTCCTGTAGAGTCGCAATATTCTGCCAAATGTGTTGCAGCCTGCCAAAGGTTGAGAACCACTGGCCTAGGGGTGTAGAACTGTGCACATGGAGTGTTGTGGGACTACTATGCATGGCTTAACTCTTATAATTAAACATGTAAGTAAGTTTTTGCAGGAGCAAGACTATAGACATAATCTACCAGTACTGTAAACCAAGCCACTGTGTGGGAAAAGCAGGACAGGATTAGAAACTCTGGCAAAAGTAAACCTTTTAAAATTTGTATAACCTTAAAAGCACTGAAACCTGAATCTTCTGTTAACAGAACATTGCCACCAACAATGGTGCAAGCTTCGCCATGGTGATACATCCATGGGTTTTAACTATGTTCTGGAGACACCTCCACTGTGGTAAAAGGAAAATTCACACTTCATGCTTGTTTGATGCTTGGCTTTACTGCTGAGAGTGCCACTGTGAGCACCATCCATGAAGACTTTATTATGAAGTGAACACACATCAATTCTTAGTGGGCAACTGGTTCATTTCAGCGAGGCTACCACAAATCTGCTATATGGTACAGATTTATGGACAAACCCACCTGGACTGGATTTAAATCAATAACCATTTTAAAACAATGACTTAGCTGTCCCAAGGCAGCAAATGCGCTGCCCCCAAAATGTACTTCAATAGTTAGATGAGGAAATATATTATAGATTAATGCCTAACCATCTGATTATTTTTAGCAGAGACTTCTATATATTTCCCTGTGAATTTCCTACAACACCATTTAGAGTCAACATACACCTTTTTTTATAGAAATCAATTCCAAAATCACTCTTACTTGAAGATCTGCCAGCTGCATGTATTAACCTCCCAACAGCTTTTTTAACATGACTGGATTCAGCACTCGTATGACTTTAGAGTGCAGAATGGAATACAAGACTGTCCCAATTCTCATCTTTGCAAGGGCCTTCGCTCTGTTCCACTCTAAAAATACATTCTTTTGAATAACGAGCTGAATAATCATGCATGCTATGAGCACAAGAGACTCGCTAGGCTTTCACAGTGCTTCATTATAGCTTTTGCAGGTAGTAAAAGCTAGTAAAGATTACAAATGGTTTTGTTTTTTTTTTAATTTCCTAGTTGAAGTCACTCCTCTGTTATTAAAGCCTTTTCAGCTGACACTGCCAATGCTTCATTTCTAGTTGAAAGGAACTATTTGGTGGGAACAAAATCTCGTCAGCCATTTTGAAGCCCAGAGGAGAAAAGCCATCATCAAAAGCACACGCTCTTCCTAGTGGAAAAGACATAGTACTTGCACAGAATCAAATGGTAAGAAGGAAGGTGGTTCCTTCTTCTTCTGTGATAAGATGAAAATACACTAACTTACAGAAAAGTTAAATGTTCCCCATCTTTTCTTGTTTTACAGATGACAAATCAGATGAAGAAAAGGGATTAAAGGGCAATAGCTTCACACACTTGGACTGGAAAGACGCTAATTGACCTCAGTGAACTCTGGATCAGGCCCCGTAGGCATACTCCCAGGTGTGAAGCTAACAATATACACAGGCAGTGCTTTTTTTGTGATCCTATGCACTGGTACAGAGTACCAGCACCTTTTTTTCACAGTGATATAGGGTCACATCCTCATTTGTCTGTTTAAAAAAAAAAACAAAAAAAACCAATACTTGAGTTACCCTTGTTAGTAACTTCTTATGGAGCGACTCTGGATTAAAATAATAGGTGTAGCAAAGGTTGTAGCCATTGGCTGAGCTCTGTGATGATGATTACGCAGATCTATCCCCATTATCCCATGCACAAACCAGTCCTATTATTTCTATTACTTTCCTCAATGTTAACTCAGTTTCTCATCGAAAATGAAAAGTTGGTGGAACAATGGCTTTTCTCAGTTTGTAAATGGCACACTGTGAAATCTAGTGCAGATTATTTTCCTAAGAAACTCTAGTAGAAAGACTGCAGATCAGTGGTTCTCAAGCTTTTTGGCTCAAGGGCCACAAATATAATTTTTACAACCCTGAAGGGCCACCAGTCTAATTAATTACAATGTAATTAATTAAATTCAAAGTAAGTTTTAACTCTAATTAATTAATTGATTGATTGATTATTTTTATTAAATAGACTGGTGGACCTTCAGGTTTCTAAAAAATTATATTTTTGGCCCTCTGCTCTGCTCCTCCAGATGTATGGGGGGGCGTGGGCTGGGCCGGGCCCTGCTCAGCCCGAACTGGCCCCAGCACAGCACTTCCTGCAGGCCGGCTCCTGTCCGTGTCTCTCCCCCCAGGGTGTCCTGCCCTGCTCGGGACCGGGATGGGCGCCCCCACCAGCCCTCACCTGGATAGCGGCCCACTCTGCCATGGTCCTGGCCCAGCCAGCGCCTCCTTCCCTCCTTGCTAGGGGCCCCTGCTTCTCCTGACCAGCTGGGGTGAGCCCAGCACCAGGGGAGGGAGGCGGGGGCCGCAGTCCGGCTCCAAGCCACGAGCTGGGAGCAGGCGGCTGCAGTCTGACTCCCAACCAGTGGGGCGGGGCCACGCAGGCCACTTCCAAAAGGCCTATAGGCCACTTTTGGCCTGCGGGTCAGGGGTTGAGAACCCCTGCTGCAGAATCAACAATACCAAGGAAATGGGATTGTCTTAATGATTATTTCTAATTACATGCTCTAAACTTCTGTATAAATATAAAGCAGTGGGAGGGGTTTTAAAAAAAGCAGTGCATGACATGTTCTAGGAGGATTCTCATTAAAACATTTCAAAATGCCTATTAAAAACAAAGATTCTAGGGCAAATGCTAGTTATATCAACTTAACAAAGTGGACTTAGTCCACGTCCATGGACATCACTTTAAGTTGACTTAGGCCTTGTACACACTACAAAGTTATTGCGCGATAAAGCCCTTTAATGCGCAATAACAAACAGAGCGTACACACACAACTTACAGTTATTCCGCGTTAAGTCCCTTCTTTTTGCGCAAAATGTAAACCACCTAAACGAGCGTGGTTGCTGCTAACGCGGAATAGTTGTTGCGCGATGGCCAGTGTGTGTACGCTTATCGCGCAATGTGAATATAACGGAAATGGCCCACAATTCAAATTCCATCCCTTCTGCACTTCCGCCTGTACTCTATCGTCGTGACGTCATTTTTCCCGACCTCCTCTTCTGTCCCGCGAATTTTTGAATTCAACACTCTCCCTTCTGCCTCGCTGTTCGGTGCTGCTGCCTCTGTGTGCTTCGCTCGCAATGTCGTCGCGCCGCAGCAAACGAGCTCCAGCCTGGACAGCAGCAGAGGTGATGGACTTGATCGGCATCTGGGGAGAGTCCGCCGTGCAGTCACAGTTACGTGGCAGCCGGAGGAATTTTGACATTTTCGGTCAAATATCCAAAGCCATGACCGAAAAGGGGTACGAGCGAGACACCCTGCAGTGCCGGGCAAAGGTGAAGGAGCTGCGGATAACATTTCACAGAGCCAGAGAGGCTAACCGGCGCTCTGGCTCCGCGCCAGCAACGTGCAAGTACTATAAGGAGCTGGAGGCGATCCTGGGCGGCGATCCCACAACCACCCCGAACTGCACGGTAGACACCTCGGAGACTGCACCCCAAACAGAGAAGGAAGCAGAAGGCGACGAGGCAATTGTGGACGAGGAATCAGAAGAAGAAGACTACGAGGACGGAGAGAACGGAGCCACTGACCCGGGGAGCCAGGAGTTATTTTCCACCCAGCCAGAAACAAGCTCCACTGATTCCTTCTCCACGCCTACCCAGGAATCATCAGAAGGCAGCTCTGGTAAGTCCCGTTCGCAATGTCCTCTATTCTAGGTGCTACAGCTCAGCGTAGACATGGTTTTTTTGCAAGGGGTTTTTGTTTTCGGTGTCCTCAGTTCTGTTCCTTACAGAACTGTAAAGGTGTTACTAGCATTACTTAAAAACGTCATCGATGTATGCCTCGATTTCCAAGTAGTCGTTCCCTTTCAACTCACTGAACGCGTCATCCAAATATTTCCAGAGTCTTCTCTTCAAATTACATGGTAGAGCATTCCTTTGCACTCCACCATTCAGGGACACTCTTCCTTTCAGACTCGCAAGCACTCCTGCGGGCAACATTGCTGCGCACAGTCCTGCAGCGTAAGGTCCCGGCTTGAAGTCGGCAACATGAAGGAGATGCATTCTCGCTTGCAGAGGCACTCTAAGCAGTGTGAGATCTGCCTCTATTTCAGCCATCTCGGGCACGGGATCAGAACTTGGTGTGGCAATAGTCAACTCTCCGTTGTACTAGCTCTGCAACCCGTACCAAGCTTTGGGAAATCTGTTACCGCCCCCCCATAGGTCCCCTCTTGTGTATTGAAGGAATGTGTGGGGAGAACAACATCATTTGCTCCTGACCGTGGCGAGAACAATAGCGGCATTCTACATTTTTCATATCTGAACAGGAATGACCTTCGGTGGACAGTCTACAGCTGCAGCTGAGCGTCTGAGGAGGATAAGGCGGAGGCCTCGCAGGAGCAAGGAAGACGTCTTCCAGGAGCTCATGCAGTTCCATGAGGCTTCTGCGAGGGAGACAAGGCAATGGAGGAGGCAGTGCAGGCAGGACAGGAGACAGAGCAGTGCGAGGAGAGAGCAGCAGAAGGATGCCCTGATAGGCATCATGCAGGAGCAGACCAACCTCCTCAAGACCATGGTCGGTCTGCTACAGGCTCGCACCCCCCATCATCAGCCTCATATGCCTTTCAGTGCATCCACGCCACATTCCCCCCCCAGACAGTTTTTAGACCACCATGGACATCCATGGTGTAACCCTAACAGAACCCCTCCCCCAACATATGTAGTTGAGTCCCGCACCTACACCCACCTTTAGTCCCTACTCCCCTCAAACCCGAGTTTTGATCAATGTTAATTAAATAAAGTTGAATCCTTGTTAAACTTAATCAGACGTTCTTTATTTGTTTCATTAATTTAACATTAACGGTTTTTGATTCAATGAATGTTTACAGGGGAAAAACACAAAATTTCTAAAGCTTAATTTTTAACAGTTGAAACATATAGGAAATGGTTAGTAACTATATTCAAAGGTACAATTTTAACCAACAGTACTAAAATGTGTTTTTAACGCATCCCTTATGCGAACTGCCCTTAGCTGCGCCCCCCGGATACCCCTCGTGTCTGGTTGCTGGTAGGCATTTTCCAGACGTTGTGCCTCAGTGGTCCAAGAGTTCCTGAATCTCTCCCCCCGGCTTTCACATATATTGTGAAGAACACAGCAAGCCGAAATAACTAATGGGATCCTGTCCTCGTGGAGATCTAGCCTGCCATACAGCGCTCTCCAGCGCGCTTTTAAACGGCCAAAGGCACACTCCACAACCATTCTGCATCTACTTAACCGGTAATTGAAACGCTCCTTGTCAGGATCCAACTTCCCGGTGTACGGCTTCATGAGCCATGGCATCAGTGGGTAGGCGGGGTCCCCAAGTATCACCACTGGCATCTCTACACCGCCCACAATTATTTTCTCGTCTGGAAAAAATGTGCCAGCATGTAGCCTTCTGAATAGTCCAGAGTTTCTAAAGATGCGTGCATCGTGCACCTTTCCAGACCAGCCAGCATTAATGTCCATAAAGCGACCACGGTGGTCCACCAGTGCCTGTAGAACCATCGAAAAGTATCCTTTCCTGTTGATGTATTCAGAGGCAAGGTGGTCGGGAGCGAGAATAGGGATGTGAGTCCCATCTATTGCACCCCCACAGTTCGGGAAGCCCAACTCATTAAATCCTGCGATGATCTCCCTCACGTTTCCCGGGGTCACCATCCTCCTGAGCAGAATACGGTTGATGGCTCTGCATACTTGTGACAGTGCCACTCCAACGGTCGAGCGTCCAACCCCAAACTGGTTTGCGACCGAGCGGTAGCAGTCTGGAGTCGCCAGTTTCCAAAGTGCGATAGCCACACGCTTCTCCACGGTCATGGCGGGTCTCATCCTCGTGTCCTTGCATCGAAGGGCAGGGGCAAGCTCCTGGCATAGCTCCATAAATGTGGCTTTCCGCATTCTAAAGTTCTGTTGCCACTGATCATCATCCCACAGCTGAAGGACGATTCGTTCCCACCAGTCTGTGCTCGTCTGCCGGGACCAAACACGGCGGTTCAGGCTGTGTTGCTGGTCCGCGAAACTGATCAGAATGTCCGTTTGGTTTTCAATGCTGTCATCATCCGAGACCGAGTCATCCGTGTCATGCTCCGAATCATAGCCAAAGGCAAACCGCAACAGAATCTGGGCTGTGTTCACAATGCTGAAGGCAGCATTCAAGATCACAGCTGAATCCATGTCGATTCTGAAAAGGCAGTGCCGAGAAGAAGGTTGCTTCAATTTGAAATTCGCGCTCGTTGCTATTGGCAACCGCTGGGTAGCGTCAGTAGCGGAATGCACCACGGGAGATGATACTGGGGACTCTGGGATACGTACCCACAATCCCCTTCGCTTTCCTGGAGGACTGCGCTCAGAAGGGGGGGGGCTTTGTTCCGTTAGAGCAAGCATAGTGTGTACGCGATCTCGCGCAACAACAGCCACGGGAGAATTAATGCGGAAGAGGATTATTGCGCGTTAAAAATGGTAGTGTGTACATAGCCTTAATAAGGTTGATTTTAAGTCGACTTAAAGTTGACCTTATTAAGTCAACTTAACAAAGTTGACCTAACTTTTTGTAGTGTAGACATAACCATATAGACTAAGACAGAGCAAAGCAGAACAGCCTTCCTGAGAGAGTGCATTTTGGACATTCATGCTGCAAGTGTGATATATAGCAACCTTGCTTGGGGGATATAACTTCAGATCCTTCCCGAGAGGAGCTACAACAAAGCTAGCTAGTTACTTGCCTGACAGAGTGCTTGAGGTTTGCTTCCAGCTGCATCATAGAAAGCTTTGCAATGTGCTAGCAGCAAAGAACATCAGGGCAGGTAGGCTGGCTGGATAGCGTATGGCAACAGCTGCTTACCACCTGTACTTCAGGGCTCCAGGAAGAGAATGAAGCAATATTGCAGCATCATGTGGACGTTGCATTTGATGCTCTCATCTGAAAGGGTGAAAGCTGTTTCACAAGTGAGATCTAGGGAACAACCACCAAACTGTTTTGTAATATCGTTGGTCTAGAAAAGTGTTTGTTGTGCACATGGTTAAATGCCTGAAGTTCAGCAAGGAATGAAATCGAAGAGTCCCTTTCCCAAGCAGCTTGCAGTATAAGTTCTTCCTGCCCTTAAAGTTCTTTATAGATCTGTCGGAGCCATTTGGGATTTTCTGTTTGTCAAGAGTATTGTTCTGTTCTAAAGAAGTCGTGGCTGACTGAAAGACTGAGAAATAGATAAATGCTAGACACATTTACTAAGAAAATTAATGTCTCATACTTTAAAACTGAAAGATTATAAGGGAAAATGAGAAAGACAAACAATTATAAAGTGACTTTTACCCTCATATCCCAGATTTTTCCACAGTTTAACATATTTTTGTCTGTTTGGGGCATTTTTATGCCCCTCTGTAAGGAGTTATGGAGAAGTTAGTAGAAAGATGTGGCTGAAAGCTAAGACTTCTGTAGACTGGGATAGTTTATTTTGTAATTGTTTATCCTTGGAAAAATTCTGTCTGCTTCATATGGAACATGTAAATTTCTAATCACTAACTTACCATTTCACCATGTATCCTCCAACTTCATTTAAAAAGCTGAGCCTACATGAGCCAAATACTCTGATCTTGATGTGTAAAATGTAGTTATACAAAAAGTCAGTCTAAGGGATTAGAGCACAAGTTCGTGCAACTGTTTCAATACTGTTATTGTAGCAGTTTTTATTGCTAAGTTTGGAAAATCAGTAAATATCAGTAAACATCAATTTCATCCTACAAATGCAAAGTAACAAAATATATTCCTCAGTAATAAATGATATTTATAGATAGGCAAAGTAAGAAAAATATTGCTTCAGAACTTACTGAAGTTTGATTTTACATGTGATGTTGACAATTTGTGTGTTTAAAAGTTTAAAAGTTTTAACTTTTTGAATCTTAGGATCTACTGTCATTAAATAATTATCTGACTCCTCCTATAACTTCCTGCAACTCTGAAAATTTAAATCAATAAAAATAAAAAATTGCTTGAAGATGAACATCAGTGTTATCCATGGAAATTTATATTTAAAAGGAAAAAAAAATTCTGCCAAGCCTACTTACTGCAATCCTCTGGATAGTAGGCATGCTATTAACAGTAATAATAATGTCAATTTGCACTTCATGAGTAAAATGCTCATAACTAAAGTTTTATTTAATATATGTACTGCATCTAATGTTCATGACTTAGAGTACTTTGTGTAACCTGAAATGCCTATATTTTAGAGGAACTATTTGTTTATTGAACTCTTTCTATTTTATTTATTTAAATGTCTTGGCTAAATTTTGTTCACATAACCAATATCAGCTGTGTATTTCCCCATGCCCACTTAAATGGTTCTTATTACTGTCCAGGAAGGAATGTATCTCAGACACTGCTACTGATTTCCAAATATTTGAGGAAAAAAAATATTTCTAAACTTCTTGGGGTTTTTGACCATCTTGTACCCCTCTCCCAGTTTTTGAAGATCTGACAAATTTAGAAATATACAGACTTTCTGCATTTTTATAGTCAGAGAGATAAAGGACGGAAGGGGCCACCAGATCGTCTAGTCTGACCTGTATATCACAGAAAGACAACAGAGTCTTGTGGCACTTTTAAAGACTAACAGATTTATTAATCGCATGAGCTTCCGTGGGAGAAAATCCCACTTCGTCAGACGCTTTGAAGATAGGAAAGTTACAGAGTCTGTAACTTTCCTATCTTCAAAGCGTCTGACGAAGTGGGATTTTCTCCCACGGAAGCTCATGCGATTAATAAATCTGTTAGTCTTTAAAAGTGCCACAAGACTCTGTTGTCTTTCTACAATAGACTAACACGGCTACCCCTTTGGAATCTGTATATCACAGGCCATGGACACCTCCCAGGCCCTAGCAACCAGAATTAGAGCAAATATTACAGCCTTCAAGAGCCTAAACTGCTGTTTACCACAGGCAGAGAACAAGACAGACCAAGATGCACCAATGGTTGAGGCTGCTGAAGTGGCAGGAAATGGAGTGAGAGATATTTTGATGACCCTGGTTAGTTACACATGCCCCATGCTGCAGAGGAAGGTGAACAAATTCCCCCGAGGTCACTGCCATTCTGACCTGGGAGAAAATTCTTTCTTTAAAACAAACAAACAAACAAACCCCAAAACTTACGTATTGTCCTCTCACCAGCTGTACCAGCCAATGATCCCACTAGTGGAAGCTGACAGGGGAGCCATTCGTGGATACAACAGTAGCATGTTGTTCAGTACCAGACATGAAAATGATGCATCCACACTGTTGCTGGGCATGGTGCTTCAGACTTTAGAGTTATGGGTACTGCCCTAAAGAGTTTACAATTTAAGTATAGGAAGAGGGCTCGGAAAGAACATCCTGGGTCAAATTCCCTGCTACATTACACTCTATGCAACCCCTTGAGAGCAGTAAATGATAGGCACTATAATCCAATAGCCTAAAATACCCATAGTGGAGCATATCCCTGGGCCTAGTTGACAGCTGACTGAGACTTACAGTGTATTTTTGCAGGTGTGGGGAAAAAAATGGTCTCCTGTTGTGGGCACTCTTGGCGTGCCTTGGCAAAGAAGTAACTGTAATTGTAATTGTAAATGTGCAGTTTGCTGATGTGAGTTCCAGAGCACCCCAAAATCCACTTCCGCTTACAAGTCTCACTAGTACTGCAAACAAAGTGAAAGGAGAACTGTCTCAGATGTGCCAGAAGAATGCTATGAGAAGGATATGCCATGGGGGGAAATGGTGGCCATAGATGCTCCCCAGTCAGATGGGAGTGCTGGGAGAGGTCCCAGTCTTCCCAGTGAGAGGGGGGAAAGAGGGAATCTCAGTCACTCTCTCTCACCAGGCTCCTCACTTCACAGAACCCCAGACCACCCTCTATGCTACCTCTTCCACCTCTTTTGCTTCCTGAACTGTGCTACTTGGCAGGTAACCTGGGGTCCCACCCACACAAAATTCTGGCTGAACCCCTGGCTAAGATACTATTGGACAAAGCAGGAGGGCAAGAGGGTAACCTGAGATTAAAAATGACTAGTGTCTTTCTGGGCCCCAATCCACAGGGAAACACAATGTCCCTTTAAGTGTCCCTGATGGCTCTCTAAAGTGGATGGGAATCTTGTCAACAGAAAGAGGAGCATGGTCTCTGGCTCTTGGTGACTTTATTATACACTAACATAACCTAACTGGTAAAATGGGTTCCATGTTTCCTTGTTCGTTTTGCCGAACTACCCTGGCACTGCTACCCCTTTGGAACTCGTCATTCTAGTCCCTGGCTCCATTCACTTAGCATTGCTTTAAACCAGGCAGGATTTCTGCTGACAGAGGTTTTATAAAGTTGGTATGGGCAGCTCTGTGCAACTTTGCTTCCCTGCCTTCTGCCCACAGATGAAAGGGGCTGCTCAACTTGGCTAGGGAAGAAGGGGTCAGGGATGGAGTATACTGCAATCTATTGAGTTTTAGCTGACACAGGAATATATGGAGACCACTCTAGCTAGAGTCACTTAGCCTATGTCTACACTTGAAAAGTTAAATCGACTTTAAGTCGACTTAATAAGGTCGACTTTAAGTTGACTTAAAGTCAACCTTATTAAGTTGACTTAACAAAGTCGACTTAACTTTTGAAGTGTAGACATAGCCCCTTGTTGACCGTATTAAGTCAATTTAATGCTTTAAGTCGATTTAGGCGCTAATCCGTCCACCCTGGCTTTAAGTCGACTTAAGGAGTTGATTTAAGGCTTAAGTCAACCTAAAACAAGGTGTTATTAAGTCAATTTAAGGAAATGCTTAAGTGAACTTAATAAAAGCCCAGTGTGGATGCGACTTTGTTTAGGTTGACTTAAGCCTCCTTAAGTCGATCTAAGTTGCCAGTGTAGACACACCCTTACAGCAGCTCTTAGGCCGCTTCTGCTTATGCTCTGTGTGGTTCTACCTCCAAATGGATCAAGGATCAGAGGAACAGAAAGTTGTCTTAAAAGCACCTAACCACTACAAGCCCTGTGGTATGTCCAAATAGCAGTCTCCAAGGCTGTGCAAGAACTCAAACATTTTGCACTATTATAGCAGTAGATTTTCTCTGGCGTTCATATTTATTTTTCTTGGTTTAACAAAATGGTAATGAGATTGTCATCCAAATCACACTGAAACCTCCCAGAGATGTATTGTTTTCATCAAATACTCTATATTCTATTGCCAGTGGGCTTCTCTATCTGTATAGCTTTATTAGCTGAACTATCCAGAAGAGGGAGCTCAAATGCAAAAAGTATAGTGAAATTGACAATGAGACTGCAACAGAATTTAAAAACCCTCTAAATGAGTCTGAAGAATTTAAGTGGTTATGTAAATAATCACATGTATTTTAATTTGTTTTAGAAAAAAAATTCAACTTGTGTTTTCTTACTTCGATAACTATATTACAGAGATTAAAGTTATAATAATTTCTTCTTTAGGGAGAAATGTAAAATTGAATTTAAAGTGTTTCCTAATTCTGGTGAAATGTGCAATATTATTTTTCAGCATGTTTTAAGTTGATGTAATTTCTATGAATTAAAATCAAAATACTGAAAATTCACACTTTTCTAAAAGTTATTTCTGATGGCTTCAGTTTCTTAGAATATCTTTAACATATAATTGAAAATATGCATTTTAAAATTCATACACTTGTGTAACACAGATTTAAATAGGTAGGTGTAAGTACCAACATCTAAACATTGTCACAAATAAAAATATGTAATCACAACACTTTTGCTCAGAGGAGCTGAAAAAAATTGGCCAGGGTCATCCTCTATTTCCGTTCTCCAAACACAAGGCAAATGAAAGGAATAATATTCAGAATGTTTCCTCTTAATACCCTTAGCTAGAGGTTGTCTTATATCTTACAGGTTTGTATTGGTTTCAAAACTCTTGTGGTTTTTAAAATAAAGAATTACTATTGTCATTCTGGCTGTTCTCACGATCCGTACAAATCATAGAATCATAGAATCATAGGGTTGGAAGGGACCTCACGAGGTCATCTAGTCCAACCCCCTGCTAAAAAGCAGGACCACTCCCCCTAAATTATCCCAGCCAGAGTTTTGTCTAACCGAGCCTTAAAAATCTCCAAAGATGAAGATTCTACCACCTCCCTAGATAGCCCATTCCAATGCTTCACCACCCTCCTAGTGAGAAAGTTTTTCCTAATATCCAACCTTGACCTCCCCAGCTGTAATTTGAAACCATTGCTCCTTGTTCTGTCCTCTGTTACCCTCGAGAACAGCCTAGCTCCCTCCTCTTTGGAGCAACCCTTCAAGTAGTTGAAGGTTGCTATCAAATCTCCCCTCAGTCTTCTCTTCTCTAGACTAAATAAGCCTAGTTCCTTCAGTCTCTCCTCATAAATCATGTGCCCCAGCCCCCTAATCATTTTTGTTGCCCTCCGCTGGACTCTTTCTAATTTGTCCACATCCTTTCTGTAGTGGGGAGCCCAAAACTGGACACAGTACTCCAGATGCGGCCTGACCAGTGTCGAATAGAGGGGAATTATCACATCCCTCGATCTGCTGGCAATACTCCTACTGATGCAGCCTAATATGCCATTGGCCTTTTTGGCAACAAGGGCACACTGTTGGCTCATATTCATCTTCCCGTCCACCATAACTCCCAGGTCCTTTTCTACAGCACTGCTACTTAGCTGATCGGTCCCCAACCTGTAGCAGTGCATGGGATTTTTCCGTCCTAAGTGCAGGACTTTGCACTTGTCTTTGTTGAACCTCATGAGGTTTCTTTCGGCCCAGTGTTCCAATTTGTCCAAGTCTCTCTGGATCTTGTCCCTGCCCTCCAGAGTATCTACCATTCCCCCTAACTTGGTGTCATCCGCAAACTTACTAAGCACGCAGTCTATTCCATCATCAAGATCATTAATGAAGATGTTGAATAGAACCGGCCCCAGGACCGATCCCTGGGGCACTCCACTCGTTACCGGTTGCCAACCAGACATCGAGCCATTGATTCCTACCCGCTGAGCCCGTTGATCTAACCAGTTTTCGATCCACCTTACGGTCCACTCATCCGTACTTCCTTAACTTGCCAACGAGAATGCTGTGGGAAACCGTATCAAAAGCCTTGCTAAAGTCAAGGTATATCACGTCAACGGCTCTTCCCGCATCCACAAATCCAGTCATCTCATCATAGAAGGAAATCAGGTTGGTCAGGCACGATTTGCCCTTGGTGAATCCACGTTGACTGTTCCTGATCACTCTATTGTCCTCCAAGTGTTTCAGGATGGATTCCTTGAGGACCTGCTCCATGATTTTCCCAGGGATTGAGGTGAGGCTGACCGGTCTGTAGTTCCCCGGATCCTCCTTTTTCCCTTTCTTAAAGATAGGTACTATATTTGCCTTTTTCCAATCCTCCGGGACCACCCCCGTTCGCCACGAGTTCTCAAAGATAATGGCCAGCGGCTCTGCAATCACTTCCCCCAACTCCCTCAGCACCCTCGGATGCAGTTCATCCGGCCCCATGGACTTGTGCACATTCAATTTCATTAAGTGTTCCCTAACCTGACTTTCCATCACCGAGGGCCACTCTCCTCTCCAGTCCGCGTTACCCCGTGTAGTAGCCTGGGAGCTGGCCCGCCCTGTGAAGACTGAAGTAAAAAAAGCATTGAGTACTTCAGCCTTTTCCGCATCATCCTCCACGAGGATGCCTGCCCCATTCAGTAAGGGACCTACACCACCTCTGATCCTTTTCTTGTTGCTGATATACTTATAGAACCCCTTTCTGTTATCCTTCACATCTCTTGCTAGCTGCAACTCCAATTGTCCTTTGGCCTTTCTGATTTGATCCCTGCAGTCCCGAGCAATATCTTTATACGCCTCCCTTGTCATCTGTCCAAGCTTCCACTTCTTGTAAGCTTCCCTTTTATGTTTCAGCTCCCCGCAGAGTTCCCTGCTAAGCCACGCTGGTCGCCGTCCACATTTGCTGTTCTTTCTGCACATCGGAATGTTATCTTCCTGTGCCTTTAACAGGGTTTCTTTAAAATACAGCCAGCTGTCTTGGACACCTTTCCCCTTCAGATCAGCTTCCCATGGGACCCTGCCCATCAGCTCCCTAAGGGAGCCAAAATCTGCTTTTCTGAAGTCCAGGGTGTGTGTTCTGCTTCTTTCCTTCCTTCCATTGATCAGGATCCTGAACTCTACCATCTCATGGTCGCTGCTGCCCAGGTTGCCATTTACTTCTACTTCCCCAATTAATTCTTCTCTGTTTGTGAGCAATAGGTCTAGAGGTGCAAGGCCCCTAGTTGGTTCCTCCAGCATTTGTACTAGGAAGTTGTCTTCAATACTCTCCAAAAACTTCCTGGATTGCCTGTGCACTGCTGTATTATCTTCCCAGCAGACATCAGGATAATTGAAGTCCCCCATAAGAACCAGGGCCTGCGACGATCTGGAAACTTCTGTTAGTTGTCCATAGAACGCCTCATCCACCTCCTCTTTCTGGTCTGGTGGTCTGTAGCAGACACCCACCACAACATCCCCCTTGTTGCATTCTCCCCTAAACTTAACCCACAGACTTTCAACCATCTTGTTTCCACTTTCATAGTGGAGCTCCGAGCAGTCATACAGCTCTTTTACATATAAAGCTACTCCTCCCCCCCTTTTTCCTTGCCTGTCCTTCCTGAACAATTTATATCCATCCATGGCAGTGCTCCAGTCATGCAAGTTATCCCACCACGTTTCTGTTATTCCAATTATATCATAGTTCCTTGTCTGTGCCAGTACTACCAATTCTTCCTGCTTGTTTCCCAGGCTCCTCGCATTTGTGTACAGGCACCTAAGATACCGGGCCCATTGCCCTACTTTGCCCTGTCGATTCTCCCTCCTGTCGCATCTTCCCCCTTGCAATTTCTCCCGGTGTCCTCCTTCCCCACTCGCCTGAGGTATTATGACTTTATCAAGAAATAAACAATTATTTGACCCCAGCCCCCAGTTCCAACTACCCTCTCTTTTATTCCTGCTGTTACAGCCCCAGCCCCAGCATCCAACTATTTCTTGACTCCTGCTAAACTCTTGGCATCAAAGATCTCTTATGATAATGAGTTCCACATGCTAACTATGCTTTGTGTGAAGTACTACTTCTTACTGCTTTTAAACTTGCTGCCATTTTATTTAATTGGATTTGTTCACACTTCAAGCTGAAGATGTGATTTCCAGCTTCGGTAGATGGACATGTACCGACATTGATCAAATTAGCATGTTAAAATAGAAGCGTAGCCATGATGGCATGAGACACAGGAGAAGTAACTGGTTAAGTACCTGATGAAGGTCCCAGGATGGGTTGTACTCAGATGTCTAGTCTCTCCTGCCAGCCAACCTGTGACAGCTACACTTATTTATTTAGTGCACTAGTTCAATCAAACCTAAGCTGGAAATTACATTTTCAGCTTGAAGAGTAGGCATACCTCCAGACTGTCTCCATGTACTTGTATTATAAGTGGCTACGAGTATTCACTGCACCTGCATTCTTTATAGCATTCATTCTTTTGTATATCTTTATCATGTTCCTTGATTCTTCTCCTTATGATAAACAGTCTTCTTTTCAGAAATTCTTTTCAATTTCTTCTATAGGGAATTTTTTCCAATGCTCTTAATCATTTTCATTGTCTGGCTCTGATCCCCATGTATTTCTGCTGTATTTTGTTGGGGATAGGGTGATCAGAACTGAACACAGAATTTGAAGCGAGGGAATACCATTGATATGTATAATGGTATTATTGTTTACACTTGTGGTCAGATTACCAATCAATTGACTGACCACTCAATCAATCTGGGAAGATCTAACTGACAGCAGCAAATTTGCTACCCTCAGTATAGATTTGGCTTAAGAATTTTAATTCCGTTGTATTGCCATTCATCAAGCTATGGTAGGTTCCTCTTAATTTCCTCTCTAAAAGATCCAAAAAATTTTTACTGACATGGATTTTTAGTGGAAAACTGAATTTTAATGGACTTTTTTTACAGAAATGTTTTGCATTTTGAGTTTTGGGTTTTTTGGTGAAAAGTTGGAGTTTTCTATGGTTGGAGTGGTTAACCCATTTTCCAACCAACTCAGTTCCTCACAATCTTCTTCCCCATTCTTCACAAACTTGAATAACTGTCTTCTGCAACTTTTGCCACTTCACAGTTCACATCTTTTCCCAGACACTAATAAATATATTAATCAACACAGGTCTTCCATGGGACCTTATGGAACCCTGTTTTTAACCCTCTTCTGTGATGAAAACTGGCCTTTTTATTTCTATTGTGTGTATGTTTGTGGTCTCTTGGTCAGTTTTCTGGTCTGACAGTACTTTGACTCTTACACCATGACTACTTTGTTTCCTTGCCAGCCTCTCGTTAAGAGAATTTTGTCAATGGCCTTTTGAGAAGTCTGGATGAACTCTTCCAGCTGGTTCTCTTTTAACTTCTATATTCTAGACATATGCAAGGAATTCTAATAAATTAGTTAGGCACCATTTTTCTTTGCAGAAGCTGTGCTAATCAGACCATATCATAATCTGCCTGTGTTTTTATAATTCTATTTTTAATTATTACTTAGAGCAATTCTATCCTCCAGAATGGTTATTATTGCATTATTATTATGAGATTGCATCTTTTGTTAGTTCCTCAGCCACTTCATTCTTCTCTCTTTCAGAATTCTTGGATTTATACCATCTAGCCATAAAAACTTCTTTCTCTTTACTTTATCCATTTATTCCAGTAGCTCGTCTGATACATGGTCTCTGACAGGATCCCATCTTTCTTATCTAATAAGAGTGGGTCTGGAGTATGCATTTCCTCAACATCTTCTGGGGTGACAACAGATGCAATAAAAGTACTTACCTTCTCTGCAACATTCTTATCCTTGGTGATTCAGTGAACTGACCAGTTTTCTTGCAGGCTTCTTATCTCAAATAATGTCTCAAACTTTTGGCGATTTGCTCTTAAAAAATCCTTGTTATCCCCCCTATTTTCCTTTTTATATAGTGTCCGTTGCACCATATGGGTGAGATTTTCAAGCACCTAAGGTAATTGGGAGCACAAATCTCATTGAAAGTCAGACTTGTGCTTTATGCTGTTTTCTGCATTGGGGTTGCTTTTTCATTTGAATAACCTCCTGCACTTACCCACTTTTGACTAGCTTCCTTTTTTTTAAGTGCTCCCTTTCTAAAGTCCACTATCAGCATTCTAATTTTTAGTATCATTCCTCCCTTTAGGATTTGAATCTGATAACATTGTGACCATTGTTAGTGTATCAACTATAGTTACAGTGATAACCAACTCTTTTGTGTTTACTTATGATTAAGTTGAGAATAGGACCTTTTTAGTATGTGCTCTAGAACAAGCTGTTCTTAAAATGTAGTCAGTTGTCAGGAAATTCCTTCTCCAATCTTCCTCCTTCTGTAATATTTTAACTGTTTATGTGTGGGTAGTTGAAACCATCCATCATTACTATTAGATTTTTACCCCTGTCCTTTCTCTCAACACGGTACCTGCAATATTTTCTTCTGAAGCTTGAGGCTGGTAGTATAAGACATGGATAAGTATATCATTCTCATAGGGCTGCAAGGACCTTGAGAGTTCATCTATTCCAGCCCCTTGCAGAGAGTCAGGACCAAGTAAACCTAGACAGGTGTTTGTCTAACCTGATCTTGAAAATCTCCTATGATGGAGGTTCCAGAACTTAACTCTCCTTACATTTAGGAAGTTTTTCCTAATATCTAACCTAAATCTCTCTTGCTGTAGATTTAAATTGATTACTTCTTGTCCTTTAGTCTTTAGACATGGAAAACAATTGATCCCAGTCCTTTTCAATAGCAGCCCTTAATGTGTTCAAAGACTGTTAGGTCCCCCACAGCCTCCTTTTTTCAAGATGAAACATACCATTTTTAACCCTTCCTCATAGGACAGGTTTTCTAAATCTTTTATCATATCTGTTGTTCTCCTTTGGACCCTCTTCAATTTTTTAACTTCTATTTTAAAGTATGGTGCCCAGAATCTAAGGCCTCACCCCAGTACCAAGTACAGCGAGAGAATTAACTTCTATGTCTTATATAAACATCCTTGTTAGTACACCCCAGAATATTAGCTTTTTCCCAAATGTGTTACACTGTTGGCTCATCTTCAATTTGTGACCCACTATAACCCCAGATGCCTTTTAGCAGCACCTCTGCTGCCCAGGCATTCCCCATTTCATATTTGTGCATTTGATTTTTTTCCTTCCTAACTGAAGTGCCTTGTACTTGTCTGTATTAGGGATGTAAAAGTGTAATAATTTAAATGGTAACCACCTGATTAAACATTTTAAACAGCTGGTTATCATTTAAACTGGGGCTGGGGATCAGCTCCCTACCAGTGAGAGTAGCTGGGAAGCTCTCACCTGCAGAGAGGCTTGGAGCCCAGGGGAGAGGGGTGGAGTAGCCACAGTTGGGCTGGTTGGGGGGCACATGCCAGCGTGGTTGGGGGGGTAGTTGCAGCTGGAATGGCTCTCAGCCAAGCCCTGTGTCTCCCCACAGCTCATGGGAATTGGAACCCAGCTGTGATGATCCCCCCCACAGCTGGTCTCCATACTTCCCTGCCAGCAAGAGCTGCCCAGCTGTGGCTATCCCCTGACCCTTCATTTAAAAGTACTATTTTTAGAATGTTTAAAGGGATTTTAAATTAAACTCATTTTTACATCCCTAGTCTGTATTTAATTTCATCTTGTTGATTTCATGCCAATTCTTCAATTTGTCAAGATCTAATCCTGTCCTCCGAAGTGCTTGTAACCCTTCTGAGTTTGCTGTCATCCACAAATCTTATACTTTCCTCTCTTTCATCTAAGTAATTAATGATAATATTGAATAGCAACAGATCCCTGGTGGCCCCACTAGACATGTCCCCCCAATTTGACAGTTCAATGGGAGATGAGAGCACTCGGCACTTTGCTGGTTGGGACTCAAAGGAAATGAGATGCCAGTCTGCTAAACACACAAGATCAATATACAAATCAGTTTCAGTGTTAGTATTTCTTTAAAATGCCCTTATGTGCAGTGTTAGTGACAATTTACAGGATTACAACTAAGAATTTAAGTATTACTTTGGACCAATTATGAAATTTTGTGGTTTTTGTAGACAATCATTTGGCTAAACTAAACTAAATTTCTAGTAAATTTTGCTATTTGATTTTCATTTACTATTTTACCATACTGGGTTATTTATGGTGACATTCATAACATTAATATTGTTTGGGGGTTGCAAATACTGGAGGGGAACATTTATTTTAAAACCTTATTAATTTGTTAATTTTTAATTTCTTTAACTTTTTTTAAATAGGGGTTTAAATTCCATGATAGTATCTCACTAAAAAAGGTTGATTTGAGTTTTTTAATAAAAATAAATTAGTAGTTTGCTGTGCAATTCAAAAGGGCAAAAAGCAAAACAGTTAATTCCAAAAGCTGAAATGCTTGTGTTTTGTCAGTTGCTAAGAAACTCTACACTTGTCCAATAGGTGGGGCTAAGAGCCAGTTCCTTCTCAAAGGGAGAAAATATTTGACCATATTTTAATTTACTATAAAAAAGGTAAATCTAATTTCTCATAAAAGGCTCAAGATAAATAAAAGGATAAAATATCAAACATGCACATTCTTTTAATGGGTGGTATTTTATATGGATTTCTCGTGCATTTCTTTCTCTTTTGTAAAAACAAATGTGCATAGGTATTGATCATTGATGGAAAAAGGGGTCCTGGAGATGGAAACCGATAACCTACATTATGGAGAGGTATCTGAATTCATGAAACAGCTCAACTCTATGCCTATGGAACAAAAAATAAAAGTAGACAAATGTTTTACCTGTGTCCTTTCCCAGATGAAATAATTGTGTGTTTTAAAACACTGAATACAGAATCAGATTACCAGTGCAGATGCTTAAATGGGTGAGTGTACAAGGTATCTGATGCCACTGCATCCCTGGATAGAGGCAAGAAAAAAAATCTCAGCCTTGTGCCTAAGGAGTTCAAGGACTGCTCCAAAAACTAGTGCTGTTATTCGCTTCTTCAAAGAGAAGAGGGAGGGGACTGGGTCAGTCACTTAAATATATGATTTCAGTCAGTATCTTCAAGGATCTTGCTGAGTTTTGTTTCCAGTCCTCATTGATCTCTTTGGGTGAGTCTACACTTACAAATTAAGTCGACAGAGTCTTGTGGCACTTTTAAAGACTAACAGATTTATTAATCGCATGAGCTTTCGTGGGAGAAAATCCCACTTCGTCAGACGCTTTGAAGATGAGAAAATCCCACTTTGTCAGACGCTTTGAAATCCCACGAAAGCTCATGCGATTAATAAATCTGTTAGTCTTTAAAAGTGCCACAAGACTCTGTTGTCTTTCTACAATAGACTAACACGGCTACCCCTTTGGAAATTAAGTCGATTTAAGCTTGCTTAAGTCGACTTAATTTAATCTGTGTCTACACTACAATTTCCTTAAATTGACTTAAGCTGCTGCTTAAGTCGACTTAAGGAAATTTAAAGTCAACTTTATGAAACCTAGTATAAAGTCAACTTTACTGGCTAAGTCGACTTTATAAAGTCGACTTAGCCAGTGTGGATGCAGATTAGCCCTAAATTGACTTTAAGTTGACTTAAAGGGCTCCAGGGCTCCCCCACTGCCCTCCCTGCCAGGGTGGCTGGCATAGCCAGAGCCTGGCGTGCCCCCCCCCCCCCCCGCAGCCCACACCCCTGCCCACTCCTATGCCCTGCCAGTGTCCATGCCCTGCTCAGCCCCCATTGTACCCAAGTACAATGGGGCAAATGCTGAGCCGCCTGGCACTTGGCAAGGGGTGCCCCCTTTGCCACCATGGACCAATCCCAGATCCACCTACCCCTTAGAAGTTGACTTAGAGTGTCCACACTGGATACCTAAGTCGGTTTGGCAAGTTTCCCTTTAAGTCGACTTAATTTTTTAGGGTGGACATGCTAAGTCGACTTAACAAAGTTGACTTAAAGTTGACTTTGTTAAGTCAACTTAGCAAAATTGACTTATTTGGCCAAGTGTAGACATAGCCTTTAAGAGCTTAATTCTTTCAGGCCAGACCAACTCTCGTTAGTGCAGACAAGTGTCCAGCCTGGTCCCCTTGCCCCAATGGTTGCTTTTCCTCCAGTTTCTATCAGAGTGGAGAAGGTGCAAATTCTGTTTGGAGCTTCATATTGTCCTATTGGCAGCAACTGCTGAAGGGGTGGACTAAAACAGCACCCATCTGAGGTAGTCCTTGGGCCTGATTTGCCACTTCATTACACATCAGTGAAATTCCAATGATTTATGTGAAGTTCACTGGTGTAAAACTAACGTAATGGAGAGGAGAATCAAGTCCTGTGTGTTGATTCTAGCCCTCCAAACATAGGACTTCCTTGCCCACCCCTGAAGTGCACCTACCTCTGTAGTGGAGTAATGCAAGTATTTTGTACCCGCAATAATTCCCAAGACATTTATGAAAGTGAGTACAGAGTAAATTCTGTACCTCTTCCGCTGAGTGAATGTTAAGAAGGAAAAGTTATTACACACATTTGAAATTTAAGAGGATGCAGCTGGATTGATATCTAGCGATATTCACAAAAGTATAACAGCAGATTTAGTAGTCAAAAAAGTAGTCAGTGCCTCTGTTCCATGTAATAATAAATGTGTGAATGTGTATGTTGTGTGTGGTTTGTTTTCAGTCCCTGTTGCTATATATTTTCCTCTATTTGTTTTTTTGTTTATTTTAACTAAAGCAAGCTATAGTGGTGTATAACACTTCTGATACTTTCCTTTTTTCATCTCTTCACCATTGCCTACATTTACTTTATTTTGATTTCTTCAGAGCACCACTCTCTGTGGTTCAGGGCACCTAATGAGTAGCACCAAAAGAGTAACAGGACAATTTACACTAAACAAACAGGCAATTTTCTACTGGCTTCATACTGTGTCTTCTGTGGAGGCGGCAATTTTGAAAGTCATCTTTATTTGTCAAGATCAGGTTCTGGTTAGCAAATCCAAGGCCTACTTCAGAAACTCCCTTGATTTCCCTGGTAAGTCTGTGATACAGGGAACACTGATTAATCATGTTTTTAAAAAATTCCGAGTCCAGCTACGGCCCAATGAAAAGATTTCTGTACTGTTACCACAATTAAACTGTTTACAGAGCTTCACCCAGTGAAGTGCTTCAATATTTCACAGATGAAGGACAGTGTTTTCTTCATTGCACTATCATCAAAGAAGTCTTCAGACCAAACAGTTTCATTGGTTAAAGTGCATTCAGGTTCTGACACCTCTTTTAGCTTAGTCCCTAGAGGGGCTTTACTTGGATCACGTTTACTTTTGTGCCATTATGTTTGCTACTTTTGTCTATTTGCTGGGTGTCATCAGCAGTGATGATAAAAATGATTGAGGAAGAGCTAAAAGTCACTTTCTTCTTTGGCCTGTCCCCCACTTTCTGGGACATAACTATTGGTCTGATTGGTTTCTCGCTCCCTAAAACCGGTCGTTCTTTCATGGTCCTCTGGAATCTTAACAGGCGAAAGCACAAGAGCTGCAGAAGGCATCGTCGAAACTGCAAAGAGATAAAATTAGACTCAAATTAGGTTTCAAAGCTCTCACTTTCACACAATGCATCCAGTGATGACAAGTGTAGCAAGTCATTCTCAGTGAACTCTTGTATCAGTTTCCGTAGTTGCCAACTGATTTTAAATGATTAGGAGCAGTGCTGCAATAAGCAGTGCTTATTGTCTCGTTATTGTGTACCTTTCCGCCATATGCACCACATTCACTCAAATGAGCTGGAGATCATCTAGCCAGTAGAGGTCACTGTTACCCAGTTCAATATGTTGTCAGTAATACACTCTGTAATTCTTATGGAACAGGAAAAGGAAATAACATCAGAGGGAACTGCACTCAGAAGGGACTAGGAGCTAGATGCTGTATTGCCCAGGCCGAGCAATACAAAAATCATGAGTCAAGCCCAAGAAAATCATGTGGCTTGGCTTAAAAATCATGAGAGTTTTAAAAAAGTACATTGTGGCTACTTTTTGTTTGCCTTCTTTTGTTTCGAGCTTTTAAGGTGAACTCAGGTCATGTTTTCCAGCTTTTCTTGGTAACCAGCTGGCCTAGAAATGTGCTAACTCTTTTTAAGTGAAAGCTGAGATTTTCCCAACTTCAGGAAGACAAGCACCAACTGGCACAAGACTCCTGATAAAATCACAAGAGTTGGCAACCTCTGCTTGGAGACCTCATGCAAGCAAGAGCAGTAGGTTGGGCACAGTAGTCTAGGAGCTGAGAAGGGTATCAGGCAGCCTGCAGTGCTTGTCTTCAAACTCTTTTGTATAAAGTACACTGCCAACTCCTGGAGGGGAAATGTGGTACCACACCACCCTCAGAGCCACCCTGTGATTGGGTTGGTTACTGTGTGTGTATATATATATGAACATATATTTCTTTAGAATAGTTCTAATTTAAAAAAAAATCTCATCAACCCAATATTGCCAACTTCAAATATTCAAAAATCATCAGTCAGGCACACCTAAAAATGCATGAGATTGGCTTAAATCATGATTTTGGAGCCACCACATAATTAAGCTTCTTTCCTTGCAACCAACAGAGCCAGAAATTCCATTTTTTTAAAAAAAACCCAGAGTTTCTTCTGTGAGCACATGGCTCCAGGAACTGTAACTTTAATAAACATCAAATGTTATGGACTTTCAAGATCAACCCAAAAGGACTGGCAACCGTGAGTAAAAAATAGCAACAGAAAGAAAAATATTAAATGTTGCCCCTATTAATGGATGTCGATCTGGGATGTGATCTTTACTTGTCTATGTCATTTAAACCACAATCACTTATGATACATGGTATCTTACTTTACAGATATATAATGAAAGATATTCAGGCATGGTCTAGACTGGCCATGGATTTTGGTGGCAGTTGATGGGAGATATGCAAACTATGTACAGAACTTCAAAAACAGACTTCAGCGTGAAACTGCAGAGCTGGAACTCATATGCGAACTAGACATAATCAGACTGGGTTTAAATAGGGACTTGGAATGGTTATATCATTACAAAAAGTAATTGTTTCTGTTCACACATTCTCGCCTTCTAATCAACTGTTGTGAATAGGCCTCGTCTACCCTCACTGAATTGACTTTGTTAGCCCTGGCCCTATTCATTGTAATGCTTCTCACTCTTGCATGTGTATATATATATGTATCTCCTAACTGTACTTTCCACTTCATGCATCTGACGAAGTGGGTTGGAGCCCACGAAAGCTTATGCCTGAAGAAATTTGTTAGTCGTTATGATGCCACAGGACTTCTGTTGTTTTTACATACAGTGCATATCTCCTATTGACTAGCTAATGTCTACTTACTATGATGTCTCCACTACGTTCCACCAAAGGGAAATGACCACCTGTTGACGCAGTGCTACGCTACTTGCCAGGGTGAATTAACAGGGTCGACTTCTGGGTTCGATTGAGCAAGTCTTCACTGTCACTCAAGTGAATCCGCAAAATAAATCCTTCACAGCTGGTGGTGCTGCTGGCAGGGTAGACGTACCCTCAGTGGTTACTCTCCTGATTAGATAGAATTTTAAGGATTCTAAGAGTAGAACTGTGTTGAATGTGGCAAGTATGGTTTTACTTTCACCATATGAACACACGGACAGTACTTTCAAATCTGCGGAAACCTGAAAGACTCAGTGAACCTGATCCCTGAGAGAACTCACCAGTTGAACACAAAACAAATTAATTTGGCAACTTTTTTTACACCCTTTCAACACATACTGGGAATCTGGGTTGAGCATTCCCACAAAAATCACTGTCTGAAAAAGTCCCAGCAGCCCCTCTTTAATTTCAGGGCTTGGGTGGGAGAGTCCTTCTTGGGGATTAACCTTTCAGCATTTTTAGGGGCTACGCCATGTGATCATTTCCCCATCTTTGTGCTTCTGAGAAATACTGCTTGGTAGGTAGCCTGCTTCCAATTATTCCTAGGGTTTTGTTGACCAGAGCCTGGAGACCCAGACCTAGCCCCAGCTCCAGGAGTCGGAAAGCCATCTGCTGCAGAGCAGTGGGAGCCTAACAGTGCCTGGAAATGGGGCTTTTGCCAAGCTGTCTGCTATGGGACTGCCCCCTTGAGGTCCCAGCAGGTCTACAATAGAAACATGTCTGTTTTGACAAAAGTTTTGTTTAATCTGCAATAGACTCTGCCAAATGTTTGGGGCTTGCAAATGGGCATTTTTCCAATGAAATTTAGTTAAGTTTTTGCAGAAAACTTCTGACCAGCTTTAGGCATTGTGTTTCAGATGATTTAGGCCCAAGTAGGTATCAGACCTTACAAAATCTCATTTTGTTGATAGGTCCCCACAAGCTTCAGTGATTTATGTGGTTACTATTTACTGTACTGGGAATCAGTTTCTGATCTTGGGACTGAGTCATAGAGACTATATCAAAGTCACTCAGTTCAAATGTTCTTTATATATGTAACTGTAAAGCCCAGTTGGGAGATCCTAGTAAACTCCATTTCTAAAACGTAACCAAAAGTCATGGAAGGCCTTTTAGAAAACATTCCCATTTCTCTTTTCTTTGTCACATTATGCTGCTTTGTGTATAAGAAGTCCTGTATAGAGAACTCTGTTCTGTTGAAACTTTGCCCAAGGTAAAATAGGAAGCTCCAGTTTGTTTAGATGGGCTGCAGTATGTATCCTATTTCCAAATTATATTTTGCCTCAGAGTGGCATCATTTTCATGGTGCTTAATTATGATTTTTCATAGGGATTTTTTATAGAGATGCCTAGTTTCCTTTTTGGTGTCCTTACAAATATGCTGGTCTGGTTTTTTTTCTTCTAGTCAATTCTGGTAAACAACCTTAATTTATTAATGGAGAGACCTTATGGTTACAAGATTACTTCTTTTTTTCCATGTATATATGTTAATTTGGGAGAACTGTCACCTCCATAATTTGTGTAAAGGTTTCTATAGTCAAATAAATCTAGCTCACAGGAGTATGTGGTTTCCACGGGAGGAAGCGGAAGGTGGTGGTGTTGGTTTTGAAAAGCATCCATGCCTCTCAGCGTTCATTGCAGAAACATTCTACTGAAGTCTTATGTAAATTCATAGTAAAATCCAAACACTTCAGTCTAGGAGCTAGAACCCTAGACTAAGGCTCAGGAGATTTATGGGTTTTATTTCTGGTTCTGCCACTGGCTTCCTGGGTGTCCTGGGGCAAATCACATCTCTCTGTGCCTCAGTTTCTTCATCTGTAAAAGTGGGGTAATGACAGTGACCTCCTTTGTAAAGTGCTTTGACACCTACCTACCTTTGATACTGAAGAGCACTATACAGTTTAGGTAGTGTTATTTCTCTAATCCAATCTAGGGTGTTTTATGCACCCTAATCTGAGCACTATACCAGCCTGTTAAACTGTAACAGTAAAGCCAAGGATGCTAAAATCCTAGATTGCTGTGTGAGTTCTAAATTAAAGATGGATGCAGAAGGCTGTGCTCTAGTTTTGGGGTGCTTCTGATCTAGATTGAACTTCATCTGAATCACCAAAGTTTTGAGCGCAATAAAGGTACAAGTCCGATACATTTCCAGTCTGATCCATCTCTCCATCAAAGGATATGTTGGGCAAACACTTTCAAACCTGGACACCTAAAGTTTGGCTATCCATTCCGTATTTGGGATGGAACAGAAGCAAATGATAGAGGAACAGATGAGACTGGTTTTCACCCTGTTTGCCAACCTTGCCATGGGGAGGATGTGATGTATTAATTCTATATGTGTATGCTCAGATGGATATTTTGACACCTCCATGCTGATTTCTGACCCTTTTTCTAATTAGAGTGATTAACGTAAGTGTTCGAGTTTGTAAACTGGGCTCCATGTCTGATACAATCCTCACAGCTGTGCCACACACGTCCTTTGACTGTTCAGGAAAGTAAATTTGTGATTAACCTACCTTTCTGCTCATGAAGATGTAGATGACCGGATTATATGTGGTGCTTGATTTGGCAAAGAAAGATGGGATGATAGCCACTGTTGGAGTTACAAGGTTGCCATAACCAGAAGCTACTAAAAGGGAGACCACTGCATAAGGCATCCAACAGATAAGGAACGTGGAGATCATTAAAAAACACATTTTAGCCACTTTCTTTTCGTATCTTAGGAGTTTGATCACTTGAATAGTCTGAAAATCTTCAACACAGCGAAGCTGCAGAGGGGGGAAAGGGAAAAGGCTGAAAACAAATGCAATGAATAGCTATAATTTTTGTAAGAGTGACTAATTCTCAATTCCCTAGCCTACAGTTTTTTAGAAGCAGAGACTAGTAATCCCAAGACTCTAGTACTTTTGCAATATTGAATGAACACTATGCTTCTTACTGATTTATGATGCATAGTAAATAAGTAACAGGTATAGTTTGAGGAGATAGAGAAAACTGAATGTGCTGAAGAATGACAAATCAAATTTCATCAGATTACTTTTTCTTCATTCAAACTGAAGTATTTTAGAAAAATAACATCACTCATCCATTAACATGGAAAGTTTCTAGTCTCTGTCTGATGTCCTTTTCCTCAAATTTTCTATGAATATGACAATGTTAAAAGAACAATCCTGGAGATTTATTTCTGCTATTTATATAGACCCTGTATAGCATGAGAATTGCCAGTACAAGATTCTCCATGCTGCCCTGCCAATTGATTTAAAATCCAGACATGGTGGGACCACTTCCTGAGGGGAGAGAATATTCCTTTTCCATTTAAGTACATCTCTGCACCAGCATCAGACTTTCAGATGAGTAGTGCACGCGCACACACACACACACATGCACTCTCTCTCTCTCTAATTACTATCAGTTATAGTTGTTTGATAAAGATGTTATTCCACTGTAAATTAGTGTCAGCCTACTCAAACACTAACAATTTATAATTACTGCAGATCTGGACTGAATTAGAATTGGTGACCTGATATAGAATATTATCTTAAACATCTCTGATAGTAGAAGATGAGTTTGGGTCATTGCCTCAAAAGACTGATGGCTCACAAAGTAAAAGAGATGCATTGGATACAACCCAATGCATACCTACCCAATGTCTATAGTATTACCATATAGTAAGTCCTCCAAGGGAAATTCCTGTTGTTCCAATCAATTGCTAGTATTAATATTTTATGTTATGGCTCTATCCATTTTTTTGTAGGATTCTTCCGAGAATCTCATGAGATTTTCTTCCTGTTCTCTTTCATGAAAAGCAGAATCTCATTTTGAATGCTATTAGGAAAGTACCTACAGATAAAAGTGATTCTGCTAAGATATGCTCCCTTCCCATATCAGAGGTATTGAGGAAAAAAATGAGGCACGGAATGTTTAATGGAAGTTTAAGATAATGCATGAGAAAAGGTAGTCTAGACTGAAATGGTCAAAGTTGCCAAAGGGATTTGGATGTCAAATTCCCATTAAAATGAATGGAAGTCAGGCATGAAAATCCCATCTTTTTGGTACATTAACTTTGCTATAGGATATTTTGTCAATACAACCTTGGACATTATGTCCATATCCAGGGACCAATTACTCATTTACTTTTTAAATTGAAGTTATTCATTGCATGTGTTGCTTGCTTGTTTCAACTCACCATTCGTATTGTATATAGAATATGGCCATAGCAATAGGCCATGATCCCAACAGGTACCACTAGGCAACCAAGAAAGAAAAAGAGTACAAAGGAGGCATCACTAGGGGCTTTTGACCTCCAATCCACTGAACAACCTAGTCCATGTATCTCCAATGTATATCTGTTCCAGCCTAGAAGGGGTGCTCCAGTCCAAGCTAATGAGTACAGCCAGATGTAGGTGATGGCTCTCCAAGACCAAGAGAAATCAATCACTTTTGCATGAACGACTCGAATGTAGCGCTCGTAAGCAAGAACGGTGAGGGTCATGATGGAAACAATTCCTAAAAGGAGAAAAAAAGGAAAGAAAACTAATTGTGAGCAATAAGTAGAGAGACATGAACCTATGTAATCCTCCTGCTAGTCTGTCATCAGGGGAAGTTTTCCATCTCTAATCAGACACTGAAAAACTACACATTATGGGTCCAATTCGGAGACCTTTAAGCATGTTGAGCAGCACTTTCCTCCACAAAGAGTTCCACTGATTTCAAAGGGACTACTCAAACCAAGTAAGGGTGCCATGCAACTTTTGTGCACTGCTGTCTTTGGATGAGGTATAGAAGAGAAAGAAGGGTGAAGGTTAATCTATATAGTCCTAAATCCAGCTTGGTTAAGTGGGCATTAATGTTGCAGGTACATTTAAGGGTAAAACACTTTAAAAGAATGTTGTCATTTACACCACCACCACCACCTATTAGAAACCCAGGAAATTCAGAGTGAAGACTAAATTTTAAAGCAGGTCTAACAACTGAAAGTTCTGATGTGCACAGTAAATCTCCCAAACAACATGACTGGTAGAATTCCAGCTTTGACAGCTGAACTGTCCCAGAAGCTGCAGTGGGAGTTTCAATACCAGCAATTCAAAAGAAAAATATGGTACATTTTTTTTCCCCCTCAAGCCAACACTTCTAATGAATACAGCATGGCAGGAGCCTTAGATTAAGGTCAGTACTTGAACAGTACATCCTACCAGCAATTTTGTTGTAATTCATTCATTTCAATGGGAGTTTTGGCTGAATTAGGACTGTAGGATTTGGTTTTGTATGAGTTGTGGAAATTAATGATCCGTGTCTATTTTGTTCACATAGTGCAATCTTCAGTCAGCCAAAGCCCTGTGCTACCACTGCTGACCTAATAAGTGTAACTCTTCTCTTAACCAACAAAGCTTAAACACAAACAATTTTTTTCATAGCACGCAGCATGGTTGGATGCAAATCTCTCTAATAAAATCTGCGTACGTCCTTTCTAATAGGAAGAATACTGCCTTTTTTTAAGCAGCTCAGGCCCATCTCTGTTCGAAAGAATGGACTTGTCCGCATGGACAGTTAGAACATAAGTCAGGATGTAAATCTACAGTGCACTAGTTTGCTGCACACTAATTCGCAGTGGCAAATCTAGTGTGCTACAGCAGGGTCCATGTGACTCATTATGCACTGTAGATTAACATCCTGGCTTGTGGTCCTCTAACTCTCTGTTACACAAGCCTTAACACTCTTAGTAAAACTGACATGTGAGTGTGACAGCAGTCTGCGGCTGGCTAGCTCGGTGATATTTAGTGAAACATAAATGCTTGCTCCAATTAGTGTCCAGTAAAAGTCTGGCCATAGGCATGCATGGGACAGGAAATGAGGTCACTGAAAATATGTGTGCTATGTAGGAGTGAGGGTGCATAATATAGTAGTCTTATCTCTGTCTAAGTCTTCTCTGGAGATGAGAAGTACCTTAAAGAAAAAAATATATTTACAGAGGCCTCTGGGATATGAAAGGAGCTATTTATGTTATTAGCCCAGGAAAAAGTTGATGTTAAAAAGGCAAATTATATATTTGGGGTAACACAAATGTTGTGTGTTGTATCAAAAAGAGACCTTGATGAAATGGTGTCAATGTTGATTGCATATTGTGGTGCAGGATGGCCTACGAGAACGGAAAGGCTTGCTGTCTACCTGGAAGGTTATTAAAACAGGGCAGTCAATCATGGCGGGAAGCCTGAGGTCTGAGATTTTATATTGGAGAAAGTTATTTGAATGCTGGTTCAGGGGAATGCAGTTCAGAGGTCAGGTGATTCTTTTGTCCCTGTTTTGTGTCTGCAACTGGTTACGTTAACCATAATTTAAAGAACTTTGTCTGCTCAAATGACAAGAGCTACCTTGTTTAATATTATGCTTGTGCAATGTTGGATATATTTGGTAGCTCTAACTCAAATCAAACTAGAGAAAATTAAGCATATGAAATACTGATGTAGCATTCTGTAAATTGTTACAGGCTGAAAACCTGCTTTTCTGTATTTTGTGTAGAAAGACTGAAGTGTAACTCTTTTGTGGCTCAGCTCAACAGCCCCATGCTCAACAAAACCCTCTCTGCTCTTGTTCCTTCTTAAGACTAGTTCTTTATACACCCCAGCAGACTAAAGTAGCAACATCAGCTAATGACAATTGATCAGGTGGGAGACTGCAAAATATCTACTACAAGAGAGTCTCATTTCCATTTCCCTGTGCAGCATTTCTGCAGTTCTCACATCAAGCTTGGCAACTTCAGAACTTTGGCCACAAGAATTGAGACACAGAAGTTACTAGCATCCGTACACGTCACAGTTACATTACACTTGGAAGTTCTTGTTTTGGAGTGCTATTTAATTTCTTTATGGCGGTTTTCTAATCTCACAGTTCAAATATTTCCCATACTCTAATTCAAAAGTATAAAAAAACCTCTAAAATTTTGGAAGGCAACCAAGTGACTTAGGTTTCATTGAAAGTTAACAGGATTTAGGCTCCTAACCAATGTCAGTGACAATGAAATGACCAACTGCCTTTTACTATAGATTTATCAAGTCTGCTGTCCTGCAGACTCTCTCCCCCCTACTTTGATGACACTGTTGACTTCTCCCCAGCTCTTCTTATAGATGCTTGGTCTACACTACAGAGTTAGGTCAATGTAAGGCAGCTAATGGTGACCTAATTATGTCAGTGTCTACATTATACCCTTGGTCCCACCGATATAAGTGCCCTACCTCAGTGACATCATAACTCCACCTCCACAAGAGGCATAGGGAAGCCAGGGCTGCTGTTTCTTTTCCTCCAGGCCAGCAGAGGGGGGAGAGAGCGCTATTCTTTTCCGTCATGAGACAAAAAGACAGATGACCCAGGCCTAAAGCTCATAAGGAGGGCAGTACTTGGTGCAAGCTATGCACATCTTTATTAGCCTGGGGCACAGGCTTCTCCCTTCCAGTTGGGAAGTGGACAAAGGGGAATTCTCAGACCCACTCCCCCCTCACCTCCCACTGCATTGTTATATGAATTACTAGCATTAGCCTGTCCTATGCCATGTGATCTGATCACACTCCTAATGTGAAGTGACGAAGTAGTGGAGGAAGCATGAACAGAACTACATTTGCCTTCTTACAATGATAGGCTCTGCAGCCCCTCAGAACAAGTCCTGCTTGTCCTGCAAGGAGAGCCATTGACTGCATTGTGATAGGTGTTTTAGACATGGCTGACACTTACCAGCAAATGCAACAGCAGCTGACGGGAGTTACACAAATTACACGGAGTAGCTTGCAGAACTTACATTGACCTCCTAAATTCTCTTCTGCATGCCATCTCCACTATGCCGTGCCGATGGGAAATGTGTGCCCATCAACATAGCATTACTCTTTTTTGGAGGTGATTTTATTAAATTGACTTCCAGATCAGATTGAGTGGGTCTTCATTTCTCAGTCAAACTGAATAAATTGATCTGACAGAAGCGAATTTGCTGCCATCAGTGTAGACGTAGCCTGAGATAGACTTCACTTACCAGTGTGACTACTTGCTATGACGAATGAGATTCATAAAGAGCTCAACACTCAGGACCTAGATGGGTTGAAGAAGGCAGTAATGTTTGCGTGAGTGCCACTGGAATGCTTTGTCCTATGCATCCTGTGTCTGTGATATGAAGTTACTCTCCTGTAAATCACAGAAGATCCATCACATGGCTAGGCACAGGGCCTTCTTACTTGCACAGCTCATTAATACTACTGAAAACCTGACCGACCCTATTCAAATGGAGCCCGTGGCTCACCCCCTGTACAAAGAACACTCACACTCCCTACATGTGTGGGATATGATCCTCCCTCCCCCCCCCCCCCATGGCGCATAACTCGGTCAAATTAAATCCAAATTTCTCAAACACTCAAAGGCAATTCCTTTCAATGAGCTATTTCCAATGCTAAATATCAGCTTTCTACCCTAGCCACTTGATTGCATCTTATTTCAGCCGGTAATTGTGCCATTCTTGCACTGAGCTTCAGGGTGAAGAACTTTCTAGTGGGGAAAGTATTATAAAACTAAAGAAGGGAAGAGACGGAGGGACCTGCTCATTTTGGTGCCTACAGTCACAAATCTCTCAGCATGTGGTGATGCAACATTGAATCTGTTATAGTTTTCGGGTTACTGCACCTCTGGCCTCCCTCCCAGGTCTGCTCAGGGGAAGCCCACCTATGCCTCAATCCTCTAGCAGTCACCTCTTTCTGGGAACGGGACCTGCATCTTTCCCCCTCTAGATCAGTTTAAACTGCAGCCCCCTGCTGTTCTCTGTGATTATCCCAGCAGGTCTGACCTATCTAAGCCCTTACAGCTTCACTCTCCGTCTCCAGGCCTAATTGGTCCTACCAGAGAGCAGGGAGCCTTACACAAAGCACAGTATGCTTACTTTAGGACAAAAGAAAGCATTACGGAGAAAACATAATGAAGCAATAAAAGTGCTGCACACACACTCAAGATAGCTAGAGAGCCCTCATTTTTCCTATGAAGACTCTGGCAGGTTCCACTCCTTCCAACCCTTCGGCAGGGTCTCTCCCTGGGTAAAAGATTCATGTTTCTCTGTCTGTATCCAAGTGAAGGTTCCCTGAATCACTTTGAACACAGCCTTTATAGCCAAAAGTTTGGGGGGTTTTTTGTCTTTGGGGTCTCTTGCACCAAGTTGGAACCACTATGTGCAATTCAC
This sequence comes from Pelusios castaneus, assembly GCA_007922175.1. Lineage (NCBI taxonomy): Eukaryota > Metazoa > Chordata > Testudines > Pelomedusidae > Pelusios > Pelusios castaneus. Next base: position 303,206 of record ML685870.1, on the reverse strand, counting down.
CCCAGGCAATCATACTTTTCTGGACTTTCTACTTGTCCCAGGCTCTGCATTAATTACTCCCCTCCCCTGTACACTGATTTTAGTTGCTGGGTGGAGCTTTGTAACCCTCCCCTATCAGCAACACAGGATCTCTGTCTCTGAGACACAGATAACATTTAGGGAGTGCCTATGTTTGTCATATCTGTCACAGCCTCATCCTGTGCTGACAGGATGCAGCAACATGAAGGTAGGGGACACCAGCAGTTTACATCCCTAAGCAGGACTAGAGCCAGCCAAGCAAAAGCATGTGGACCAGATTCTCTGCCACCTGCATGTTATACAGCCACTCACATCAGTGCGGCATGCCTGTCAGTTTAAAGATTACTGAACTGGAATGGTCACTAATGGCATGCACTTTGCCTTGCTGCAAGAGACTGTACAGGGTGTAGGGCAGTGTGGAATAATTAGGTCCACAGGTATAGTTTGACCCTGCTGCTCTGTCCTCCCCGTTTCTTTGAAGTCTGCCATTTAGTCTTGACGATGATGGAGATGCCAACATCAAAACAAACGAAAGAACCCCCAAGGCTTCAAGCATCAGTTGTGGTGTATATGACACCTTGGAAAAGATTGTAGCGCTGAAATGTGCACAGCCATTGGAAGATGATTAACTAGTGAGGCAGTTGTATTTCTCCTTTCTGATACTTGAAATTTGGTGGTTAGAACAGGACTTCTTTTTAGACATGATCCACTTGATATCAAATATATTCAGTGACCAAGATAGTCAAATATAATACGGGAGGACATAAGTAAAGAATAACTCTTATCTTTGCTTACTTACAATCTAGTAAACAGCCTAATTTTCTCAAATTTACCTATTTCCAGAGGTTTATAGTGAGTTTTAACTCTACAGAGAATTTGAAGGATTAGTAAGAAGCCATTGATTTGAGAGACCCCCCAAATTATTCCAACCGAAGTTTGCTTAAAGATCCCACTTTTAATTATTTCCTGAATTTATTAACAGATTTACTTAAGGATCTTTAGAAAAGTCTGTCTTAAATCAAAGATCACTTGCAGTAGATTCTTCAGATAAAATATAAAGAGTGAAGGCCTGCTCTAAGTGCACATGGAAAACAATCTTAACCATGGACTAGTTCCTGAGAGGTAGCCGTATTAGTCTAGTTCAGCAAAACAAATGGAGTGCCAACAGACTCCTTGTTTGTTTTGCTTAACTGTGGAGACACTATCAGCATTTCTAGAATCTGTATCTGTTAGTTTCTGGATAACCCAGAACCCAGTGTGTCTATCAATCAGCTTATGCACGGGCATGCATGAGTGTAAAATCAATCCTTTTGATCTGGTGGTGTTGGTATAAAATGTAGTTAACTGAAATGAAAAAGTCGATCCAAATATGCACTTAAAAATAAAAGCACATGTAACTTTCCTGATGTTGCCCAATATTTACCATTATATTTTCAGTAAATTTAATGCTTGCTTTTTGCATTTAGTTCACAGATTCCAGTCAAATTATTTCCTGATGTATCATCAATGGAGTTACTGAATTAATTTGTTTATATTTCATAGTGCAAAGACTTTCTGGGCCTAATTCTGCAGTTGTTACTCAGATACATCTCATACCGAAGTCAATGAAAGTCTTGTCTGTGTAAGGATGTTGCCCATAATTCTTTAGCTTTTAATTTACCTACAATATTTAGAATGTTTTCACTGACAGGATTCTCCTTTATATAGTGGTTTCTGCTCAGTTTCTTTCAGTTGTCCTTTTCTATCTTCAGTGCATTGTAGTTTTCTAATGTTGTCATTAGACAAAGGATAGTTTAATTTGCATTTTAAAAAGTAAGACTCCATAGCCAATGCACATTCCTGAGTCTCTGGCAAATACTAAGGCTAAATCTTTACATCATCGGGATTGCTAGAGCGAAGGAAAGATCACAGGTAAGAAGCTTACATGAAGGATTATGTTTCCAGCAACATAAAAAATGTTCATTTGCTGGATTCATCTTTTCTTCATAGGTATTGCACCTTCTGAGTTTTACTTCCCCATTGGGACAAATTTATCTGATCTAGGATGCTGAACTAAATGTATCTTATGATGTCAGCAAATGAGACTTTATGGAACATCCATCCCTGAAGTTAAAAGTTCTCTGCCTTTTTGTCATTTTACTTCCAGAAAACCCAACAAGGGAAACACAGCTCTGCGATCACAGGCCTGGATTAACACAGGGCTATAGGGGCTGAAGCACAGGACCCTGGGTTAAGGGAGAGCCCCCAAAAATGAGCTGTCCCTGCTCCCAGGGAGGCACTGATTGGAGGGAATGTAGGAAGGACCTTCTCATCCCCCTGCTTCAGGTAGTGTAGCCTCCTGGCCATGCACCCCAGCTACAGTGGGAGGACTGGCTCCATTTTGCTCCCAGATGAGCTGACTGTAATATCCTCCCTCCACCCCACTCCCCAATCTGCCACTGCTACCTTCACTACCTTCGTTTGAAGGGTGGGGAATGTAGCCAGCTCCGGGCTAGACTCTTGGGAGCCAGAGCTGCAAGGGGGCTGGAGAGGAGCATGTGGGGACTGGGCTAGAGGCGGGAACAGGGTGTGAGAGGCTGAAGGAGTGAAGGGGAATGAAGAGGGCAGGACAGGATGGGAGGGGGCAGAGGGTGGGGGGGGGGATGAGGCGATGCAGGGGAATCAGGGGGCAGGGAGGTGAGGGGCTGGGGGAGGAGGCTGGAACAGAGGCGGATGGGAGCGTAGGGGACACTGCGAAGGAAGGGGGGATGTGGAGTGGAGGCAAGGGGAGGCTGGAGGGAAATGTGAGAGCAGGAGACCCAGTGCCTAGGCTCTCACAGCTCAGAGACAGCCAGGGCGTCCTCCAATCCTGACCTGGGTGTAAGAAAGGACACATGGAGAGCCTGTCACAGCTGCCTCACTGCCCCCCACAGCGGGGGAAGAGCGGGACATGGGCCCATAGACTCTCCCCCACCCTGCAGGGTGCTGCTGCCATCACTGATGGGGGGGGTGGGGAGAGAGGGACATGGGCCCACAAACCTCTCAAATGATGTGATGCTGCCAATGGGGTGGGGGCGCTAATGTAAGTTTGGCTCCCCGGGTGCCAGAGACCTCACTCTCTTGCCCCCAGGTGCCAGTAGCTGCCCAGGGGCCCCACAAAATCTTATAGCTCTGGGCCCACAAGGGTGTTAATCTGGCCCTGTGTGATCACCCTGATGTTCAAAGAGAACACAATTTATCATCAGATCATAAATTTATCTTCAGATTAGAGAATAATGAAGACCTAATTGTGTCTGAAAGCTGGAACAAGACATTTAGAGACAGCAACACATGCCTTAACTAACTATGGAGAATTGAATTCTGCTATCAGTCTTTTACTAGTCAACCACTAGCCATGTCTGAGCATTAGTAATTTAGAATTCTTTCCTCTTCCTCCAGCTGTGTTTGCACAGACAGATCTAAGGAAAAGAAGGAGGATTTAGTTTGGTTTCTCTAGCTGACTCTCATTCAACAAGCCAGGCTACAAAGCACTCACTAAACTGTCCAGTACTAAACAGAGGAGAGAGGATAGCAATTTATTCTTGACCTGAATGGGTCTGTTTATGTCCTAAAGCATACGGCTTGCTGTCCCTTGTAATTTTGTTTCAGCTAGTGAAATTCCAGGTGCTATTCTTATTCATACAAATGGTCTCATGTTTAAAAATGGACTAGCCTAATAGCCTCAGGTTACTGTAGGAGTGAGTTCTTCAGACTCAATGGGCTTGCCTACACCAGCACCGTATTGCGCATTAAAAAACATTACCGCGCGTTAACAAGCAAACTGTACATACGTGAAACGTTGTTGCTGCGCACTAAGCGCCTTGTTGATGCGCATTCCAACAACCACTCCGACGAGAGTGGTAACAGTTGTTGCGGATCATCTGTTGCGCGTTTGAGCTCGTGTGTACCCTTACCGCGCACTGATTGGCCTCCGGAAATGTCCCAGAGTGCCAATCAAGGCCACACTGGGACATCCGAGCTGTCATATGTCAATTTCACTGCTCTAACTGAGCAGTGAAATTGACATATGGGCTCCGGGAGTCAGCTGAAGCCTCGGCGCTTTAAACCGCGGCTCCAGCTGATTGCCGCCCCACCTGGGGGATCGGGTGGCGGCAGAAGCTCCTGCCACCACCCGAACCCCTGGACTGTGCTGGGGGGCTGGCTCCGATTCGAGCCGTCCCCCCAGCACTGCTCCAGGGCTCCGGGACTCAGCTGCGGCCGCGGGGCTTTAAACCGCGGCCGC
>ML685870.1:233248-298527 GCA_007922175.1 Pelusios castaneus | reverse complement strand
CCCCGCGGACGCAGCTGAGTCCCGGAGCCTGGGAGCTGTGCTGGGGTTCGGGTGACAGCGGGGGCTGGCAATGCAGCCCCCCCTGCCACCGGAAGCCCTGCAGCTGGGCTAGGGGGCTGGCTGTGGGCAGTGCATGGTGGGACAGGTGCCCACCATGCACTGCTCTTCTTTCACAAAGGAGCATTCCAAGGGTGAATGCTCCTTTGCGAAAGAAAGAGCACGTGTGTACACGAGAAAGCGCAATACTTATTGCGCTTTACTTGTCCCGCAATAACTTATTGCGGGACAAGTATTCTCGTGTAGACATAGCCAATGTGTTCTCTTGAAAAAGTTTAGTTAAACTGTTTTTCCCGTTTCTATGCATAGTTATGTGTGTTAGTTATTTAGAAATATGCTGGGTATTCAGTCTGTTTTTCAGAGTAAAATGATCTTAACTCTGCCAGACACCATCGGGATGCATTTTTCACAGATCCTACTCCCTGTGAGATAATCTAGTGGGGTGGTCTCTTTGAAATGCAATTACAATTGTGCCTACGTTAATGCCACACTTCCCCTGTTGTGAGGAATTAGCAGTTAGTACATCACATCTCTGTTTAGCAGTGGGAGCTATTAGTAGACTTTCAAAATGCCAGTTGGTGCTGGAAAAGGGGTGGGGAAGAAGGAATACTACTCAGTGAATCGCTAAAGCTAAGCAAAAAAAGATGTTTGTGGAGGAAAGAAGATTCCTCAATTTCTGGATTATTCTATTAAATTCTATATTCAGGGCTCTCCATCTGGCATTCCCGTAGTCTAGTGTGCTTTACTAGAAAATTGCCAAAACTCTATTATGCCTGTATGTTTCCTGTTCCAGAGGGATGATCATGTTAGTCTAGTTTAGAAAACAAAAAAGGAGCCTGTAGCACTTGCAAAGACTAACACATTTATGTATTATGTAAGCTTTCATGGGCACAATTCCATTTCATTTCATGCATCTGATGGAATATGTAGTATGTTAGATGTATATATACATACAGAGAAGGGTGGATCACAAGATCAATTCAAACAGTTCCAGAGAGATAGTCTGCTAGCCTATCTTGGCAAAGCAAGGAAGTTGTTTTGATTCACACAGTGTGGAAGAGGGCTCTGTAAGCAAGAGTTGAGAAGGTGAGAATGAAATAGAGGGGAAATTACCTTTTGTAATGAGTTAGCCATTCCAAATCCCTATTCAAACCCAGTGTGAAGGTGTCTAGTTTTCATATGAATTACAGCTGTGCAGTTTCACATTCTAATCTGTTTTTAAGGGTATTTTTCCTGAAGTATTGTAACTAGCATGTTTTTTATAGAATGTGTGGGTAGATTGAAATGTTCTCCTACTGCTTTTTTAATGTTACCATTCTTGATCTCTGATTTGTGTCCATTTATTCTTTTGTACAGAGACAGTTCAGTTTGTCCAATGTATAAGGCAGAGGGGCATTGTTGGCACATGATGTCCTATATCACATTGGTAGATGTGCAAGTGAATGACCCACAATGGAGTGGTGATTTGGTTAGGTTAGGTGTCACTTTAGTAGATATGTGGGCAGAGTTGGCAATGGGGTTTGTTGCCGGGATAAGTACCTGGCTTAATGTTCCTGTTTTCCCTCTCTTCCTGCCTAAGCAGATGTTCCTGATGTGCCTCAGAAAAAAAGTGTGAACAGCAGGAATTGCTACTGGTTTATGTGCTGGGAGGTCTAATAAGAATTCAAGCTGGAAGGCAAATTTGGGGCAGTAAGGACCCCAGCTTCTCTGATGTTTCAGAGGTGTTTTCTCCTGTTGTTGGTAGAAGTCAGAGTGAGCCCCTTAGTTTTAGACTGATGAAGGTGTAGAAGAATATATGTAATGATACATCAGACCCAGTTCCTTAGACATCTATATCTATATACAGTAGAAATATCTATATCTAAAACTGTATGAATATCTACATCACTACTTCTAAACATCACCCATTGGTGAGTGCCTGATCCACTGGTCTGTGACTGACCTACAAAAGATGCAAGTCTGGTACAGCCCTAACAAGGCAGCCTTAATCTAAGCTAGGGTTCTCAAACACGCAGCCCGCAAGTCACCTACTGCGGCCTACGACAGGAGCCGGAATGTACAGTAACTTGCATATCTTCTGTTGACTTCCTGATGCCTACTTACCACAGCATCCCCACTATGCTAAGCTCAAAGGAAATGGCCTCCCATCGACATAGCACGACGCTACTTGCAGGGGTTGTCTTAAACAGATTGACTTCAGGCAACTTCTTTGAATGCATCTTTGCTGACATTCAATCGAACTTGCAAAACTGATCCTGCCATGTTGGCGGCACTGCCGGCAATATAGACATAACCTGCCTGTAGAGCTAGACTGAGTCCTTGAGTGGAATTTTTCTGGTCCCCGCTGTGCAGGTGCCCAAAGATCTGAAGCAATGCTTCTCGGGCTACTTATCCCAGAGATCACAAACCCATGCAGTGCTGCTCTAGTGGCACACTCTGAAAAGGCAGAGCCGTGGCAGTTCTGACCTGGAGGCACCAAGCCTTCTTCAGGCACAGTGCTCTTGGAAATGCCCCGGGGCTTGTGCATCTTGCCACCAATGCAATCTGGCTGCTAAAACATCAAACTGAAAACATTAAAAAAAATAAATAAAATTAGGCCATTTATGTATGTGAAAGATGCCATCCATTTTTCCTTAGGGAATTCAGTTTTGAGGGACTAGGCACAGAAAAATGCTGAATTTTAAATAGATCTGGTTTTCCTGAAGCAGTGCAAATGAGGGGATTTTCATTATGAATTAGTTTGCCTATTTTTACAGTATGAAATATGAACTGATTTGAAAGGTAACTATCCACTGTGATATACTAGAAAAAAGTATGCTATTCTTTCAGTTGTGGAACATCAGTTACTTTGACTTTATTTGTGGTACTAAGCTTTTCAAAAGGATTTCCAGATTTTAGCTGAGACAAATTATATTATCCTCAAAAGTATTTGCTCACTGAAAACTATGAACTTATTTTATTTACTTATTATCAATGGCTCAATGTCTAGTTGGCAACCAGTAACGAGTGGAGTGCCCCAGGAGTCAGTCATGGGGCCTGTTCTGTTCGACATTTTCATTAATGATCTGGATAATGGAATAGATTGCACGCTTAGTAAATTCACGGATGACACCAAGTTGGGGGGAATGGTAGATACTCTGGAGGGCAGGGACAGGATTCAGAGAGACTTAGACAAATTGGAACACTGGGCCAAAAGAAACCTCATGAGGTTCAACTAGGACAAGTGTGAAGTTCTGCACTTAGGATGGAAAAATCCCATGCACTGCTACAGGCTGGGGACTGACCGGTTAAGAAGCAGCACTGTAGAAAAGGACCTGGGGGTTATGGTGGACGGGAATTTTGATATAAGTCAATAGTGTGCTCTTGTTGCCAAAAAGGCCAATGGCATATTGGGCTGCATCAGTAGAAGTGTTGCCAGCAGATCGAGGGATGTGATTATTCCCCTCTAGTCGGCACTGGTGAGGTCGTATCTGGAATACCATGTCCAGTTTTGGGCTCCCCACTACAGAAAGGATGTGGACAAATTAGAAAGAATCCAGCGGAGGGCAACGAAAATGATTAGGGGGCTGGGGCACATGACTTACGAGGAGAGACTGAAGGAACTAGGCTTATTTAGTCAGCAGAAGAGAAGACTGAGGGGGGATTTGATAGTAACCTTCAACTACTTGAGGGGGTGCTCTGAAGAGGAGGGAGCTAGGCTGTTCTTGGTAGTAACAAAGGACAAAACAAGGAGCAATGGTTTCAAGTTACAGCTGGGGAGGTCGAGGATGGATATTAGGAAAAGCTTTCTCACTAGTAGGGTGGTGAAGCATTGGAATGGGTTACCTAGGGAGGTGGTGGAATCTCCGTTTTTGGAGATATTTAAGGTCCGGTTAGACAAAACCTTGGCTAGGATGATTTCGTGGGAGTGGTCCTGCTTTTAGCAGGGGGTTGGATTAGATGGCCTCATGTGGTCCTTTCCAGTCCTAAGATTCTATCTGTCTATGATTCTATGATTTAAGACTGAGGCTTAAGCTTCAAATGGCTGACATATATAAAATAAGATTGAAAACTTTCAGAAAAAAAGGATCTGACAGACATGTTGGCTTTTTATTGCTTCACCTCAGAGAATTCTTGTTTCTCTTTGACTGCCTACTGGAAATGCTTCCACTGACTTCCATGGTTTAAGAATCACAGGGCTAATTTTAGAACTGGTTTAAGCCAGAACAGTTACATTGACCTGAATGAAATTATGCCCAGTTAAACTCTGTGTAGGTCAAATGCAGCCTTGATTTGCAAAGCAAAATGCCTCCATGCCTGGACTGTGGAATATAATTTCTAAACGTTCACTGAATCCTAATTTTCCCTGGAACTAGTGCTGTCTGCAGTTGAGTTTCTGATAGGAAAATCAGTTTCTGTAAAGTTCAAATTTGCATGGAAAAAATGTTGATTCTGCTTTAAAAAACTGGATTTTTCTTCCATCAGAAAAACTATACATTTCATTGTGGGTTGGTTTGATCTGTGTTGAAAAACTCATTTGTTCAGTTGAACTGAAATGTTTTCAGTCAGGTTGGCCTTAGCTTGCATCTGCAAATAGTGTCATGGTAGCTCATGGGCTCTGTAGTTCGAGTTCCTCATGTTCCCATTCTTCTTAAGAGCAGGCTCTTTGGCTGTGCTACATCTCCCCTGACACACTCCAGTCTCCCCACTCCTGACTGAGTGATGATCTGGTGTGCTGGGGACACTTTGACCAATTAAGGAGCCCAGCCCATAGAGGAGAACAATGGGAGAGGTACCAGAACTACAACTTCCATGAGGCACTATGTCTACATTAGAGAGAAACAATATAATATTAAACTGACTCAAGAAGGAAACAGTTCAGTTCAATTCAACAAAGCTAAACATTTCAATGTGGGAACATCTAAACATTTCACTTTTATTGGAAATGTAAAAATGAAATGGTTCAATGTTTCCAAATCAACATTTTTCAGGACTGTTTTTTCTACAAAAGAAAATATAGATATTTTGACTTTTTATGCCACAATGGGAGAAAACATCAGCATTTTCCATAAGACAGAAATTCTGATTTTTTGTCTAATTTCACCTATAACCTGATCCCTTGCTTTCCACTTTTCACTCCTTTATACATTCTACCCAGGGCACCTCCCTGCTGAAATGTGCCAGAGTGGGATATCTAAAGACTGAATATCTCCACAGATTAGCTACCACATTACATGCTTGTCTCGTTGGCTATGTCTACTCTTGTAAATTTAGGTTGACTTTAGCTAAGTCGACTTAACTAATTAACTTTAAGTCGACTTAGTGCGTCTACACCTAAATTTAAAGTCAACTTTGGGGGAATTTGCAAAGTCGACCTAGAGCACCCACACTGGATGTCTAGGTCACTTCTAGGGACTAGGGGGACCTAGGGCAGGTCCACAGTGGCAGAGGGGGCACCCCTTGCCCAGTGCCAGGGGGCTCAGCCAGGGGGACAGGGACCCTGGCAGGGCATGGGGTAGGGTGGCAGGGAGGGCAGTGGTGGAGTCCTGGAGTAGCCCTAAGTCGACTTAGGGCTACTCCCAGTCTACACTGGCTTAAGTCGACTTGAAAAAATCAATTTAAGCCTTAGGTTGAATTAAAATGAGGTTTTATAAAGTCGACTTAATTTTCATTGTCGACTTTATTTTCCTTAAGTTGACTTAAGCAAGTTGCTTAAGTCGACTTAAGGAAACTGTAGTGTAGATGCAAGGTAAATTAAGTCGACTTAAGCAAGCTTAAGTCGACTTAATTTACAAGTGTAGACATAGCCATATTGCCCAGCTAATGTCTCATATCTGACCTGACGAACCAACCACTCTGCATATCTTTTCAGTCCTTGACATGTGTCCTGACACTACTGCCTGATTGCAAAATGTAGTGATGAATTTTATGTTCTATACATCTAGAGACAGAGCCTTAACCCGTCTAAAAGGCCGAACAACAGCCATCAAATAGTAGCAACCTCCAGTCAATGACATGAAACAACGTAAACGTACTAATAAAATGCCTTACATCCCACTGGCAATCCCTAACTCAGCTGGTATAATTTAGCAAACAAATATATGTCAGAACATTACTTTGTGATATCAGCAATACATTGCTGAGGATTTTCAGCAACATTTAGTACTGAGTAAATATCTTCACTCAAAACTAAACAGGTTGAAATCCTTCTTTTCAATAAATATTAGACTTTAGATCTATTTTTGTAATGCCCTATTGTAAAATGATTGTAGATTTAATAATCTATTGTTCATTCCTATAAGTAATTAATTTGCTTTAGACAATACTCTCTAAGAGTTTAAGGAGCATATTTGTCAAATTCCTTGCTATCTGCAAGAAAGGGCAGGTCCCTGCAGATGTTTGGCAGGTAGCATTTCTTTCAGTGGTACTAAAACTGTCAACATAAATTGCATTCACAGCATGAGAGTGGTTAGTGGAGGACAATATGCTCTGAAACTGAGTAGGGCAGGGCTTTTAACTGAATAGCGGGTGAATCTATATCTCAGATGGGCTTTTTCCAGCCTCTGAGTAGAACCTGGCTTTCAGTTTATTCCATCTTCCAACATTTAAAAAGAAAAACTCAGCTAGTATTAACTAAAAACAAAAGGGGGAAGGGGAAAAATTCCTTATGAATTTGGTACAAGACCATTTGAAGCTTTTTAAGGGTTTGAATGAGATGAATTTTGACTATGATAATCTGATAACAGCTTTTTCATATTAGTCTTAGAATTGTATAATTTTAGGAATACAAGGCACGTCACAAAGTCATCTCTTTCAGTCCTCTGCACCTATGGCAGAAGCAAGCATTATTTCTAGACCATCCCTGACAGGTGTTTGTCTAATAACCTGCTCTTAAAAATCTCCAGTGATGGAGATTCCACAACATTCCTATGCAATTTATTCCAGTGCTTAACTATCCTGACAGTTAGGAATTTTTTCCTAATGCCCTACTTAAACTACCTTTACTGCAATTTAAGGCCATTGTGTCTTGTCCTATCCTCTGAGGTTAAGAAGAACTATTTTTTCTCTCCTCCTTATAACCACCTTTTATGTACTTGAAGACTTACTGTATATGATTGCCTATAAGCTGATCCACATATAAGCCGACCCTGGCTTTTAAAGCCCAAAATCCAGGAAAAAGGCACCACCCGTGCATAAACCAAGGGTCAAACTTTGATTACAGAAGGCCCCTCCAGGGCCAATCCCCTTTTTCCCCCCTCCCTGCTTTTTCCTGCTCCTCGGCCCCTCTCCCCCCACACAGTCATTCCCCACTCCTCTTGGCTCCCACCACCCCCGCCCACAGCCTTTCCTTGCTCCTCTCCCGCCGGTGGCGTTTCCTTGCTCCTTTTGGCCCCCCCCTCATGGCTTTTTCCCGCTCCTCTCAGCCCCCCCCTTCCCACTCCTCTCGGCCCCCCCTCACAGCCTTTCCCTGCTCCTCTGTCTCTCCCCGCCCTTTCCCTGCTCCTCAGCCCCCCCACAGCTCCGTCCCCTACTCCTCTGGCCCCCCCTTACCTGGCTGGAGGCCCGGAAGTGCAGGGATGGCCAGACCAGGAGCCGCTGGTCGGCTGGCCAAGGAGCGGCTCCCGGTCTGGCCACCCCTGCACCTTCGGGCCTCCAGCCAGGTAAGGAGGGACCAGAGGAACAGGGGAAGGAGCCATGGGGGGGCTGAGGAGCAGGGAAAGGGTGGAGGGCAGAGGAGCAGGGAAAGTGCCACAGGACTCCTTGTTTGTTATACCACACCTACTGCCTCCCTCTGTCCGGAAGATTTGTTATTCTGTCAAAGAAAGCTATCAGGTTAGTTTGATATGATTTGTTCTTAACAAATCCATGCTGACTATTACCTTATTATCGTCTAGATACTTGAAAGCTGATTGCTTGATTATTTGCTCTATCATCTTTCTGAAGTTAAGCTGACTGGTTTGTAATTCCTTGGGTTATCCTTATTTCCTTTTTTATAGATCAGCACGATATGTGCCCTTTCTAATCCTCTGGAAACTATTCCATGACTTTTTGAAGATAATCACAAATGGCTCAGATATATCTCCTCAGTCAGCTTCGTAAGTATTCTAGGATGTATTTCATCAGGCCCTGGTGACTTAAATGCATCTAGCTTGTCTAAGTAATTTTAAAACTTGTTTTTCCCTATTTTAGTCTCATATCCTACCTCATTTTCACTGGCATTCACTATGTTAGATGTCCAGTTGCTACTAATCTTTTTGATGAAAACTGAAACAAAGAAGTCCCTTAGCACTTCTGCCATAACCCACTTGCGCATTTTCTATTACTCTTCCCTCTCCCAGTGAGTAATGGGCCTATCCTATCTTTGGTCTTCCTCTTGCTTCTAATGTTCTACCATTCTAATGTTCTACCCCACTGCCATTCCTTAGAATCATGAACTCTACCATTTCATGAGCACCTTCACCCAAGCTGCCTTCCACTCCTAACTTCTCAACTAGTTCCTCCCAACCTGTCAAAATGAAATCTAGAACAGCCTCCCCGCTAGCAGCTTTCTCCACCTTCTGAAATAAAAAAGTTGTCTCCAACACATTCTAATAACTTGTTGAATAATCTGTGCCCTACTGTGTTGTTTTCCCAACAGAAGTCTGGGTAGCTGAAGTCTCCCATCACCACCCAGTCCGTACAGTGTATTCCGGACAAACATTTAAAAATACATAAATGTAAAAAGAACAGTCCGTGGAATTCAGTGCAATATGTGGGAAAATGATAGTAAATTGAATGGCATTTTTAAATTCATTCTTAAGTAAATATAATGGTAAACTCTCTGGGTGAGTCCATGAGCAAACAAGCACGGTTAGGTGCATAGGTTTTTAAGTGTCTGAAATAGCTGCCAGATGTAGATTAAATTATGCTAGTAGGTTTCTGCACTGCTATCCTTGCAAGCACTGGTGGGTTTATTTTTAAGAGCCCAAGAATGTGCTGAGCATCATACAAAACAAGTAAAAAGTTCCTCTTCCAATGAGTTTGCAGTCTAATTGCATCATGCCCCAACATCTGTCCATTGCACATGCATTTCTACTGTTACTAACATTAGCGAAATCACTCATAAGTGATCAGCTAATCCACCAGCAAATTGGCTGTCTCATAGACTCATAGACTTTAAGGTCAGAAGGGACCAGTATGATCATCTAGTCTGACCTCCTGCAAAATGCAGGCCTCAAGACCTCCCCCACCCACTCCTGCAATAGGCCACCAACCTATGACTGAGTTATTTACCTCCTTAAATCATGATTTAAGGACTTAAGATACAGAGAATTCACCGGTAGGTGAACCATGCCCTGTGCTACAGAGGAAGGTGAAAACCCCCCAGAGCCCAGGCCAATCAGCCCTGGGAGAAAATTCCTGTCTTCTAGATGTGAACTATAGCTAAAGATAAAACAAAATTACATTGGGAAGTTTGGAAATCTTATAAAGGGATTACTTATTAGAGTTAGACTGTACGGTAGGTATGTATTTTTTTGTGTGTATACACCTGACTACATCAATGTATTTTATAAACTTCTGTCAGAAAAAGAATTTGATAAGAATTTTAGAAAGCCAATAACCATTTTTAAAACTTGCATGATTTTTTCCAGAAATGAATATATCTTTTTGCAACATTATAAATCACCAAAGAAAAATTCTGTCCTCCTCCCAGCAGCCTGCACTACTAGAATACATTCTATATTTTATCAGACTTCCATGAACTGTCTGTAGAAATTACTTAAAATATGAAAGATGTTCAAGTCTTTCCTAAAACATTTTCAGAAACACTTTCCTATCACAATACAGAAGATCATACTTTATGGTGTTCTGTAATTTTAGAATGCTACAAACACCAATAATACTTGAGTTTCTCATGTGGGTGAAGTGAACGTTCAAAATTAGAGAAGCATCAAAAATTATTTTGTTACTAATGCTATTTTAACAAATCAGACCCTTAAATGCAACAAGGTGATGCTCGCATTCCAAAAACCATGAGTTAAGGGTACCTATATCTTTAGAACTGACGAAGAGAGTAGAAAAAACAAAGCATGTTAAATGTTTTGGATAACTTCCTAGACAAAGATCTAGCTGGCTTCTAAATTTCCTGGTATTGTGATGTGGCCCCCATGATATTCAGGCTTCTCTATTGTCTGTCTGGTTAGATATGCCTCTGATGTGTCATTAGTTATTTTCTCTTCTCTTTGTTTTTTCTTACAAATTGGGAGTGAAGCCATGCAATGTTCAAGTAAGCCAATGTATTTCTTTCAAGACATTCTACAATTTCAAAACAGTTTACTTGTACACTGTGGGTGGGATAGGAGCATTGAGGAACATTTCTCTGATTCATTTGTACTGTTCCTGGTTAATTTTCAATAACTTGCCTTCTGATAACAGAAATTAACATAACATATGCTATGTTAACTACCTTGCACATGTAAATTTCCATGCAGAAGGAAGGTCCCAGTCACTCAGGTTGCTGTTTGTAAATGTTACCATCACAAGAAGAAACAAAGTTTCTACTTTCAAGCAGCAGTCTCCTCTAACCTAAAAGCCCAGTAGGCAGAGACTGCAGTTTTCCCTCTATCTATCTATTCTCTTTGCAGGGAAACCATATTTTCCCCCCATGACTTCACACTAAAACTGCCTTTCTGGACATTAATGATAGCGGATGAGAAAAAGAGGTACTGGGGGGAAAAGAGAATGAAGGGGCGGTGGGGAGATTGTATCAAGAAGAGGACGAAACTGGGGAGAGGGGCAGGTGATGGGAAGATAAAAGGGCAGTAGTGATGTGAGGAAAATAGACTGATGCTGAATTGAGCTGGTCCCTGAGTGTGGTTTGGAGACAAGGTGGTGCAGACAGGGGCAGGTGGAGATGAGTAGAGTGTAAAGGTAGGTGGTAAGGGGACTAAGATGGGGTGAGGGAAGGGAACAGAGGTGGAGGGCTGGGCGAGGGTGAAATGAGGGAAAGATGATTGCAGTGGGTGGGGGGCGAATGGAATGGACAAGAGGGAGTATGGGGCAAAGAGAAGATGGTAAGGGGGTGAAATGGGTACCAGTGGGGTAGAATGGGAGAAATGTACTCCTCTCCCCCCCTTACCGAAGAGGCTGTTGCTGAACCCATCCCAGACGCAGCCGGCCGCGTCCCAGACCCAGCGGCTGCGGAGGCAGGAGACGAAGGTGAGGGTCCCGCCGCAGAGCGACACCAGGAGGTCGCTGAGGCTGATGTTGAGCAGGAAGAGGTGGGTGGGGGTGCGCAGCCGCGGGAAGCGGCAGTACAGCACCAGCACCAGCAGATTGTTGCACAAGCCCAGGACAGCGATGGTGGCGATGAGCAGCGCCAGGAGCTCGTAGGTGGCGGGGCTGAAGAGGGGCAGGTCCTCCCGCTGCTCCTGCAGCCCCGAGCCGGGCGCCTGGCTGCCGACGCTGCTGCTGTTCCCGGAGTACATGGCTCTGCTGGCCGGGTCCTAGCTCACATGCTGAGGGCGGCTGCCCGCGAGGGTCTAGCGAGCGCCTGAGCCCGCCGCCAGCGGCTGCTGCTGGCTCCAGCGCCAATGAGAGCAGGGGGAGGAGCTGCGGCCCGGCGCACTGGCTACTGGTGCGCTCGGGTCCCCGGCTGGCGCAGCTAGCGCCAGTGGTGCCGGTCTCCCCGCGGCGGGGCGGGGTGCGAGCTTCCTGGCGGGGCGTTGGTTGCTAGGAGGGCGCGCAGGGGCGGCTCCCAGGTGTGGATGCACACCCAGGGGTGCACGTCTTGGGCAGAGCTCGGAAGACCCACCCGCGGGCACGGTGCCATGCAGACCTGCAAGCCACGCTCCTGGAAAACTCATCCGGGAGGTGTTGGGAGTCAATCACAGTGGGCCCTGAAGGGAGACTAGGGCGGGCCCTAGAGTGTAGCCAGCGGTCTGCAACCTGCGGCTTCGGAGCGTCATGCAGCTCTTTGGCTGTCCCCTTGTCGGTCCAGGCTCCCCACCTGCACCAGGGGACTCTGCTAGTGGCTTGCTCCTGGCTCTGGTCTCCCTTGCCACCAGGGGCCCTATAGGGTTCTGGGGTCTCCCCCACTGCCAGCAGACTCTGCAGCAGAGCCCTAGCCCAGCTCCTTCCACCAGGAGGCTACATCCATTTTGGCTCTCAAAACATTTGGTTATTGAAGGCATTTTTTAAAATGGCTCTGCCTCTTCTCATCTTTTGGGTTGCTGATCCCTGGTCTAGACCAAAGGTTGCATTTGTCTCCCTAGCTGCTGTGGTACTGCTAGGCACCAGGGCAAAATCCTGGGTGCCGTGGCTCGTTTAAATGAAGTTACATCTCTTGGTGTTCTTTAAATCTCACTTGAATGGATTAAAGGTACCTGAAAAGCCCATTTAATGTTTGTAGAGCACTTTGAAAATGAAAAGCACTGTATTAATGCTAAATATCATTAATAGAGTAGAACCTCTGTGTTATTGCACTAATGAACGATGAATTAATGCATTCCATAACTGGCAAGTAAGTCAACAAACAAATACTTTTAAAAATAAGGCTAATAAGTCAATGTGGTTTGTTATAACTGAGTTATAGTTTTATATCTGATCCATACTATTCTATTATGTATTGTGTATAATGAGTATACTATTCAAACAAACAAGGATTGTATGGCACTTTTAAAGATTAACTGGTAGTCTTTAAATGTGCCCCATGACTCCTTGTTTGTTTGGCTGACCTAGTTTAACACGGCTACCCCTTTGGAACTTATAATATTCAAGTAAATGTTCAGGAGCATTTTGTAAAAATAAATCTTAAGTAGCACAAAGCTTGCCAAAGATTTCACAGGAGTGTGCTGTACAGAAGGGGACAGAAACCATTGCTTTGTTTGGTGCATCATATAAAGAGCAAAGAGTAATGAGGTTTTACTGTAACTGTTTCATAGATGGGGTGCTATTCTGTTTTACAGATAAATGTAGCAGCTTGTTAAGGTCGCACAAGAAGTAAGTGGCAGACCCAGGAGTAGACCCTAGTCCCCCTGACTAACCACTGGAACATGCTGTCTCCTTTAGCAAGATTGAGCAAATAGTAAGACTTTGCAATTTATAAAATATGGTCAGGCATTAAGTCTTTTGGCTATTATCTATTAACATTGTGGTGGGAGAAAAAAGAAACAATTTCTACTCTTGTGGAAAATAGAGAGGAAGGTATATTAAAAAGAAAAAATCTAGAAGGAACTCAGCAGCTACCATGGTGGTGGGTACAATGTGAGAATCAGAAGGGAATGCAATACAACATAAGGTGCCAAACCTGCCATGAAGCTGTGTGCCTCACTGAAGTCAATGGAACTCCAGGTGGAAGCAAAGGTGTGCCCATATGCAACAAACTGCAAGAATAGGCTGATGGGCCCAGTCATGTCCGACTGCAGCAAATGGCAAAGATTCTATTGACTTCAGCAGGAGTAGTCCAAGGTCCCAAAGGCACAAACCAGTACAAGTAATATAATACCGGGTTCTTATATAACACTTACTAGCATGAGCTCTCAGAACAGTCAATGAACAGATAGAATGGCTTATGGGTGTTACCCCTCATGTGCTTCCTGGAACAATAGGTAAATGTGATGGAAGTGTATAAACCCCACAATGGCAATGATAGGATGAAGTGGAGCCGGTGAGCCCAATTAATCCATTCTGACACCCAGAGGGGAAACACATAATTAAGAATTATACCAGCTGGGAAGAATGTGACTGTGGTTTCTATAAAGGAAGGACCATTATCAAAGGAAGGATTAAAAGAATAGCTACAGTAAGGTATATAGCCTGGGACTAGTCCTGAGGGGACAGGGCAGTAGGGTGAAAAGATTCCAGGAAACTGACAGAGCTGCTGGGGTGGGAACTTCCAAGAAGAGGATCACCAACAATAGTCTGGCAAGAAGCCATATGAGGAGTCAGGCTTCCCAAGAGAGAGGTCTTAGTCAGGAAAGGTCTTAGTTAAACATGAGTTCCCAGAGGAGAGGTTGGTCTGGATTCCTCTACCGTCCCCAGAAAAGGGGAATAGGATAGCCTCTTTGAGAAGAAGAGGCAAAGACTATAGAGCCCAGGCCAGGGGCACTGGGGGACTTGTGATCTGATTTGGGTTCATGAGATTGTTTCCCTGTTGGACACTTTGCTATCCTGCCAGCAGTGCAATTATCAACCATCTGGCTGGAGGAGTGAGAACAACTGACCCAGCACCATAGTGATGTCTGGCAGGGGTAACTAAAGCAGAGTCACCAGAAAGCCATGTCTCACCATGAAGGCATGCACTGCTTAAGTTTACTCTTTTTAAGAGCTGATTTAAAAATATTTTGCAGAAGGTGGTGCCTTGGCACATGTTTGCTGGGAATCTGTTCCGAGTATGAAGGGGTGATGCTCAGGAAGCATGCAGTGGGCATTAAGCAAAAGGTGTGCAGTATCAAATGAGCAAAGGGGGCTGGACTGGTGAACTGTAAGAGGAAATCAGGGTAGACTTGTTAATACAATTCTGGAATCTTACAAATCTCCCTGCTCAGATGCGATTTTCTGCCCTGAAAGATGAATTCTAGTGAATAGCACAAAAGAAAAGCTCTTACTTTCTCTAGGGCAGCTGGGATTTTAGCCTGATTTGTACATCTGCCATGATAGCAGTTCCTCACCTTGTGCAGTAACACAAAGGAGACATTTCATTATGCTGTGTGTGTTGTAACTTGCAGTATGACAAGGGGCAGCTGAGCTCCTAGAGCTTTGGGAAGGTGTTTGGAAATGGGAAAAGAAACTTTAATTGCATGCATGAAGAGACAAAGCCAGTTCAGATTGCCAAGAAATTGGGGGAGATGGAGGAAGGCTAGAGAGTTTTGGCACCCATGAGAACTATATGGCTAAATCTCTGAATGCTGCCCTTAAAACTACACCTCTTGTTTGTTTCATACCAGATGGCAGTGTATAAATTCTCTTAATTACTGCCAGCCAGTGAGCTGCTCTGATCTTTCACTGATTGTCATCACAGAGTAAGGTATTTCTAAAGGGAGAGAGTTGTCTCATCTAGCAAAAGCTAATATCCTGAAAGGCTTCAAAGGGTCCAAACATATCACAAAGTGACATCTGAAAAGAAAAGAAAAGAAAAAAAAACTTTGAGAAAACAATTGCCAAGATTTTTAATAATATAATATAGTACATTTAGGGCCACTGTCTATGTTATGTTCTGGCACCTTTACACCAACTGAGCAAAATACCAAGTCTGGATTTTCACCAGCAGGTAATTCCCACAGCACCGGCAGAGTGGAACTCCTCGGTGCTGTAAAGCTAGCGGGATCTGCCTCTAGTGCTATCTATCTCTAGCACCAGGTCTCCACTACATTACACTGATCTTCCACTCATGTAAAGTCTGACAGCAGCAGCGTGAGGTAGGGCAGTCATTAGATTGGTATAACTCATTTTGGGATCCAGTAAGTGCAGCCCTATTTGGGTTCTGGGTTGCCTATCCATGGCTAAAAGTTCTTCCCCCAGCCTCTGGAGAGGAGCTACTGAGTCCGGGACAAGCAAGTGCAGAGCCAGGGAGCTGTAACTGGCTCCTTGACAGTCTCCTCCTCCCTTGTTGTGTGGAGAGGGACATGTGGGAGACTGTAACCCTATGAGTTTAATGCTTATGTTTGTATTCCATGTGCCCTGCAGCCTTTGGCAGAGTTCTGAACACAAGCCAGGAGTGTAGCTAGTCATTTGAAATGTATACACACACTGTGGGATTTATTTTCTTCCTCCATTGCAGTATAAATACAAAAAGGCCTGATGAGCAAAAATCCCATGCTACAAACAACAGAGGGCTGTCTCATAGGAAGTTGTGTGCTGTCAAAGGTAGGTGTGTGCCATGTAAATTCAAGATGAAGTCAACCGAAACCCCTGACATAGGGAGAGGGCAGCTCTCCAAGGCCACTTTGCAGGTGCAGCAGAAGCCAAGAACAAGTGGGCTAATTAAAATGAGCCTTAGCTGTGGTGTTTGAGCTCACTCAGGATTGCAGTGAGGCCACCAAACTGCTGTCCAGTTCTGACAACATTGTCATCACTACTGACCAGATCTGAGCCAGTGACCTGGAATAAAATATGTAATTGAGAACCAGTTTCCAGATACAATTGGGTTTACAGATAAGGAAAGAAAGTAAATGCTATGTGTGACGCTGTCTGAATTTAGGGAACCATTTATGATTATATTTTGTATTAATATTTTATAATTGTTATAATCCATAGGAACTATGTCATGTTTGGTGTCAATAGAAATTTAGTAATTTGTGGGGAATGATTATATAGTTTATGTGTAGGATTCGTATCCATATTGGAAGTTAGGAATATGATTGTTATATTTTAATTGGTGTGAGTCTGGGGAAATTCCCCAGACTGAATGTCTACCTAGCCATTGTCCCCTCAATGGCCCATTAAGGAAGCTCCCCAGTATAATGGGCCGAAGGAGAAAACCTGTTGAGCCACTAGACCTTGAACATGTGACTCAACTCCAGTTTGATTGGAGAGAACTTCACACAGCATGGAGAAGGCCAGAGGGGATAAAAGGCAGCAGCCCCGACTCCATCTTGCTCTCAAGTCCCCAGTCTACAGCCAACACCCATCTCTGGAACTATTCCTCTGAGACTGAACAAAGGATTGAGGCCCACCCTGGTGCTGGGTGTTTACCAGAGGAACAAGCCTGCAAACTCCAGAGGAACAAGCCTGCAAACTGCTTTTCATGAACTTTAAATCATTTGTATGTATATGATTCGCTTTGACCCTTTAACATCTCTCATATTTTGCTTCTTTTCTTCTTATATTAAACCTTTAGTTGTAGTTGATAAAGCATTGGCTACCAGTGTGGTATTTTGGGTAAGATCCAAACCTATATTGTTCTGTGTGCTGTGGCTGGCCCTTTGGGGTCAGGAGAACCTATATCTTTCAGGGACCGTGCGGCTAGGTGGGAGCCGGAGGAGCTGGAGTGCAGTAAAGGGAGCTGTTTCTATTTTGGACAGACTTCTTGGTACCCGGTGTGGGGAACCAGAAGCCTGTTTGTGACTGATAGGGAGACTGGTTTAAGTACCACCCATCAGTGTGTGGGGAGTTTGGCTCCCGGTTTTGCAGCTTGCCCTGATTTTTGCATGTCCAGGAGGGTATCCAGGAGGCCCCGGTCACACTATGATTATCAAATCTTGAGAGGTTTTAATGGAAATCATTATGAGTAAGAAATGTGCAGTGGCTACCAGTCAGTACCAACTTTTTTACCATATCCCATAGTAGAACAAGGAGAAGGAGTTCCTTCCAAGTCTACAGGAATATTTATGACAAATAAAAGGAAACTATGGCTTCACACATCACTGAACTTAGTCCCAGCATTCAGTACAGCAGTGGAATTTCAAGAGTAGCTGAATAAGGTGACACCCAATACCTTGGCTGGAAGGAGAGTAACCACATTTCATGATTCATGAGGGAAGGTGATTGCTATGTGGCTGGAAAGTATCTTCTTACCTTCTTCCCCCCTCCCCAATGACTGCGCTGCACAAATAATCAGGCAGACTATGGCTCAGTGATAATAGGAACTCTATGATGTAATGAAGGCTTGTGACATCAGGGGTCTGCTGGTTGGCTTGTCAGGCCAATCATCCCTCCCTCATTTAAGTAACATCCAGAGTTAGGAGTCATGCCACTGCACCTCAGAAACCCTTGTATGAAGGTTTAAGATTTAAGGGCCCCAAACAAGGATTTGGGGGCTGAGGTGTTGTGAGGAGAACAATTCTCTAAGCCATCCTTCCTACATCTCTTCCCTCCATGCCATTAATCGAAGATGTCTGACAGGAGAGATTCAGAAAAAGAAGAACTCAGTACTCTTTCTGATGTGGCAAAATTCAAGTATGCCTTGAAGCAGTTTCAGACTCTGATTGGAAAAACAGTAGCCCAGAAGAGGGAGGAAAGATTAGGAATGTATGTTAAAGATCAGGGTAAGAACCACTGTCTTTCTGATTGAAAGACCTTGTAATTTTGGAGTGGAGATTGGGTGGCTATGTGGGATGGAACAAGAGTCTACAGAAGGCTCCAACTTGGCATATAAGCCAGGGCTTGCCTTCCCCACTTTTAAGGGCAATATGCAGATTGCACTAAGAAAATATTTTTTCCTGGTAAGCTAAAATCAACAGCAGTCATATTAGGCCAGATTCTGTTACCGTGCCAATTGCCCACAAACACTTATTCTGGCTGGTGGCATCTGCTCATACTGATTCCTCAGAGTGCATTTAACTAATCCTTATGCATTGTTTTGTTTTAGAATGAACCATGAAAATGAACCAATTAATTGTGCAAGTCAATCCACTCCCACTATCATAAGTAGCTCAACCTTGTGTAGATTGTTACCATTGCAGGCCAGCAGCTTTTAGGGCACAAGAAGTTCAGCTTTATCATTGAACTCCCTTTGACCTCAAGACTGGGTGGAAGGTTACCAGAATGCTCTCTTTATACTTCTAGGACTGAGCCAGAATTGGAGATGGAGAGTTTCCATGCCATACAGGTTGCCTTTCTTTCCCTGCAGATTTTCTAGGCTGCGCTGTTTGGTTGTAAATTAATAGTCACCCCATGAGATTTTTTGAAATTAAGAAGACTGAACAAATTTTCACGGGGATGCTATCATAAATACAACAAGAAGAGTGGGAACTTGAACATTAATGATGCTGAAAGCAAAATAAGGACAGAAAGCATCTGTGGTATCATAGAGCTGGAATGGACCTCAAGAGGTCATCTCATCCAGCCACCTGGGCTGACGCAGGACCAAGTAAACCTAGACCATCCCTGACAGGTGTTTGTCTAACCTGTTCTTAAAAAATCTCCAATGACAGGGATTCTACAGTCTCCTTTGGAAGCCTATTCCTAACCTTAACTACCCTTACTGTTAGAACATTTTTCATAATATGCAATCTAAAATCTTCCTTGCTGCAGATTAAGCCCATTCCTTCTTGTCCTGCCTTCATTTGACATGGAGAAAAGTTCACCAGCATCCTTTTTATAACAGCCCTTAATCTATTTAGAGTGTTATGAAGTTCCCCTCTCTCCCCCTCGTCTTTTTCCTCAAAGATGAACAAGTCCAATTTTTTATTGTTTTTTAAACCTTTCCTCGGAGGTCAGATTTTCTAAACTTTTTACTATTTTTGTTGCTCTGTTCTCAACTCTCTCCTATTTGTCTACATCTTTCCTAAAATGTGGCAAGCAGAATTAGACATAATATGCCATCTTAAGCCTCCCCAGTTCTGAGTACAGCAGGAAAATTACCTTCCATGTCTTACATTTGGCACTTCTTCTGATACATTGCAGAATACTAGCCATTTTTGCAACTACATAATATTGTTGACTCATTTACTCTGTGATCCCCTATAAATCCCAGCTCCTTTTTTAGTCATACTATTGGGTAGCCAGTTAGTGTCTATTTTGGAAGTGTGCATTTGATTTTTCCTTCTTAAATTTGGTATTTTGTGCTTTTCTTTACTGAATTTCATCTTATTGAATTCAGACCAATTCTCCAACTTGTCAAAGTAGTTTTGAATTCTAACCCTGTCCTTCAAAATGCTTGAGACCCTTTCCAGATTGGTATCATCGGCAAATTTTATAAACATACTCCCTACTCCATTATTCCAAATCATTAATGAAACTATTGGTTAATACTGGATTCAGGACTGACTCTTGTGGGACCATACTAGATACGCCCTCCCAGTTTGACAGTAAACCACTGGTAACTACCTCTCTGAGTACAGTCTTTAAATGAATTGTGCACCCTTCTTACAGTATTTTAATCTAGATCACATTTCCCTAGTTTGCTTATGAAAATGTCATGTGTCTAAAGTCTTCCTAAAATAAAGCTCCACCTCATCTACTGCTTTCTTCCATCCACTGGGACAGTAACTTTGTCAAAGAAGGAAATATGAGAAGAAACAACTATTTGCTAGCGTTCAACTCTTCTCTCCCCCCCCCCCCCCTTGTTCTTGTCTCAATACAGATGAAATAGATTATGATAAATTCTATGAGACAGTACAAACTCTGTTTGGTCCAGAGGTCAAGGATCAAGATGTTAAGACCTTTTTCAGGAAGATTAGTAACAACCCTGATGGGAGGATAGAATGGTGTGAGGTAAGGGGTGTGTGTGTGTGTGTGTGTGTGTGTGTGTGTGTGTGAGAGAGAGAGAGAGAGAGAGAGATTTATGCAAGTATGTAATCACTGGTGCCATGTAGTGAGAGTGGATTCATGGAGAATGCACATAATCAAAGTGACATTTCTTTGTCATTCATTACTGCTTCTATAAATCCTTCATTGGCTAAAGGCCAAAACACTTATATACAAAAAAAGAATAGGTCTTAGATGGAAAATTAGCTGAAAATATTGTTCTGGTAGGATTAGAGAATAAAGGACAGGTAAAATGTGAAGGACTGACTTAGGGAATCTTATTCCAAAGGGGTAGCCGTGTTAGTCTATTGTAGAAAGACAACAGAGTCTTGTGGCACTTTTAAAGACTAACAGATTTATTAATCGCATGAGCTTTCGTGGGAGAAAATCCCACTTCGTCAGCATCTGACGAAGTGGGATTTTCTCCCATGAAAGCTCATGCGATTAATAAATCTGTTAGTCTTTAAAAGTCCCACAAGACTCTGTTGTCTTAGGGAATCTTGTTTGTACTAATATGAACCTTTATCCAAGGTTCATAAAACCCAATAATAAATACAATTTTAATAGAGTGTGAGAGAAAGAAAGAAGCAGCATTTATTTTTTGTTTGGTAAAAATACATGTACATCCAACAATCTTAGGGAGAAATTTTGCCTTTGCATGCATGCATGTCTCCAAATGAGATCGTGCACATTGCAGGACAGGGGAGCTGAATTTGTCCCTTGGAGTTTTTCCTTTGTAAAATCAGCTCTCACTTGAGTTAGGAAATATATCAGGGTCAGATCTTCCAAAATGCTGAGCACCTGCTGCAAGATACTGACCTGCTAGCTCCCACTGATTGGGAGGGGTGGGGTCAAGATCAGTGCTTTGCAAGTTTTGACTCTTTTGGTACAATGTATTAGGGGTACAATAATCATTCTTCAAGGTAGAATTTAACTAAGCAATACCAATGATCCTAGGTGCAAAAATTAATATATAATGCCAGGCTCTGCCCTCAGAAAAATCTGGCTTCTGTGGGAGTTGTATCTGTGTATTAGAATGCAAGCTGGACCCAAACCCCCACATTGAGGCACCTGAATGAGCTTGTTAGTGCCCAAATGCCTCCTGCAAAGGACTGGCCAATTCTTGAGGGCCACCACCGTGCATTCCTTTTTAAGACACATGTAGCTGAAAATAGGCTACCTGGGCCAAATTCAACCCTCTTTATAAACATGTGGGAACCCTTGGGCAGTGGAGGGGCTAGCTACAGGGAGCCAGCTGCAGCTCCCTGACTCAGGACCACGCAGCGTCAGCTGCCTCTGTGCACCCCTAATGTACACCACTGATGTGAAGCTCCTCAAGGACCTTATCCCAGAGAAGGATCAAGCATAGCAGATTTCCACTCAGCCCTGCCCTTTCCTGTCCCACCCATTCTTTCTCCCTGATGCACACTTTCCTTCTCTGCTGTGGGAAGAGGGGCATCTGGTGCAGGAGGTGATGGCACTGTCTCCACCAGCTTTCTGCTAAGAGTTTTCCTGAGCAGGAGAGAATTCTCCACTGACTATCTTCAGCCCAATTAGGGCCACTTGGCATGGCGTATGTGGCACAAAGCAGCCTTAGCGCTTATCTTCACTTAACAATGCTACAGAAGCACAGCTGCAACACTGAAGCATTTCAGCGTAGACACTACCTATGCTGATGAGAGACCCCCTTCCGTTAGCATAGGTAATCCACCTATCTGAGAGGCGGTAGCTTGGTTATCAGAAAGAGCTATCACTGTCTACATGGAAACTTAGTTTGCCTTAACAACGCTTCTTGGGCCTATGGATTTTTCACATCCCTAGCTGACGTAGTTAAACCAACCTAATTTTCTAGCCCTCTGACTCTAGTGGGTTTGAATGACTATATCTAAGGGCAGATTTTGGCTTACATTGTGTGTGCAATTTACAAAATCAATTCCAAGGTTTGAGGAAGCAGAGATGGCTCTTCAACCCAAACATATATGATCATCCTGTTCCTCCATTTCAAATTCTGTCTTGTATCAGTCCATATAAAGACATGCCACTGTAGCTCTGATGAAAAAGATAAATTGGGAATGGATCAGATGAAGACTGGGTGAGTTACAGTCATATTTATAGTTGCGACTTGGTAATATTTGTTCTGTTCGTGGCACACCAGTAAGTCAGCTGGATTTACAAACTGAACACCTTGGGCCATTGAAGTCAATGGCACGGCACTGATTGAGAGTTGTTGAGAAGCTGGCTTCTTGTCTGCTGGTCTTGTTGAACCAAGATACACAAGTCTATACTCCATAGACACATACAGACACATCTCATATGACTATCCTAGCTGGCCAAATTCCAAAGCTCTGGTTTTAAAATCTTCAGTTTGTTTTCTTGTGTTGGGAGATACTGCAGAACTAGTATGCTGTTTCCTCCAGAACTGCTATCCTCACCCAGAGTTTTAGGCATTAGGTTTCATACAATACAGCTTAATGTGGTGTGTAGAACCTGAGGCTGGAAGGCCTGAGTCCTATTCTTGACTCTTTCACTGACTTGCATTGTGCCCTTGGAAAGTTGGAAAGCGGCATGATCTCCATGGCTCACATCTCCCATTTCTGAAATGGAGATAAATCCTTCTTTAGCTCTTTGTGGGGGTGTCATGAGGATTCATTAACTAATAGAAGGGATGAATTTGTCTCTATAATTTGTAAATGGAAAGTATTATAGAAGTGGTGGTATTTTGATTGAAAGATGCTTAATCATTGAATTGTAATAGTTACTACTGAGCCTACATCAAAGAAATAAGTGATTCTAAATACAAATATTAATAGAAAATAGCTTTGCAAGCATCCATTCTGTGTAGAATGTCTAGCTTTTATGCTGCTGCAGCCATTCTATAACAACTGTATCCAGGGCATCCTTTTACCAGAAGATTTTTATCTTCCACTTGGATAATTACCAGCCATGAGTACTAGGGATCTGATTAATACCTCAAGCAGTGCAATGCCTTTCCTAGGCTATGTCTTCACTAGCAATTTAGGTCACCTTAAGAATGCTTAAGTTGACCTAAATTACTCCATGTCCACACCAGACTTTCATTAAGTCGACTTAAGGGCGTCCTTCACTCGACTTAATAACTACCACCTGTTAGGTCGACTTAAGGTCTAAGTCGACCTTATTAAGTCGACCTCACACTGGTGTGGACGCCATAGGTTGACTTAATTCCTTAAGTTGACCTAGGGCTGGGGGAAGGGAGCCATGACTGGGGGACAAGGGAGCCCTAGGGGCTCCCTTGTCCCGGAAACTGCCGGCGGCTGTCTTCCCCTGCGCTCCCCAGACAGGGAAATCTCCAGGGCTCCTCTGTCCATGGAGCACCGGAGAAGACAGCTGCCAGCACTCCCTGGACAGGGGAACCTCTAAGGGGGAGCCCCGGCAGCTCCCTTCTTGCCCAGACCCATGTAGGTCCTGGCAAGATGGGAGCCCAAGCCTGTGCTCCCTTCTCCGGGACCCGAGCTTTCTTCTCCCCAGGACCCACAGGGGTCCTGGCGAGAAAGGAGCCGCGGCTCCCTTCTCAGCAGGGAGCCAAGGCTTTGTCTACACTTGAAAAGTTAAGTCGACTTGTTAAGTTGACAACTTTTTAAGTGTAGACATGGCCCTAGAATTGCACTATCAGCATTGGCTATATGACCACTAACTTGTTTGACTGCTCTTGTGGCCCAGAGCAACAGTGTTAAAAACTAAACTGTTAAAAATTCAAGAGGCAGACTTCCTAGGAACCACTGTACTTTGGGAACATCAAATGATGTTTAGTGATCTCTGAGCTACCCAGGTTTTAGCCTTTGATAATTTGTTTTGGCTGTCATTGGAAGAAAAAAAAGGGAAATAATCACAGAAATATTTGGGAGGAAAAGAAACATTTTCAAATTTAGTCTGCAAAAAACAATGAACATGTTTCAACCAGTTCTAACAGTATGTGCTTGGGAAAGAATCCAGGTAGAAATTGTCTAGAGAACTCTCTTCTTACCACTGAGAAATATCAAAGGAGTGGAGAGGTTGGCATCTGTAAGTGACCATTAACAGAGGCAGCAGCCTGATGGCATGACATAGAGTCAGAGGGTGCGTCTACATTTGTAAATTAAGTCGACTTAAGTTTGCTTAAGTTGACTTAATTTACCCTGCATCTACACTACAGTTTCCTTAAGTCGACTTAAGCAACTTGCTTAAGTCGACAGAAGGAAAATAAAGTCGACTTAATGAAAATTAAGTCGACTTTATTAAACCTTGTTTTAATTCGACTTAAGCCAATGTAGATGTGGGGTAGCCCTAAGTCAACTTAGGGATACCCCAGGACTGCACCAATGCCCTCCCTGCCAGAGCCCTGCCCACCCTGCCCCTATGCCCTGCCAGGGTCCCTGTCCACCTTTGCCCTATTGTACCTATGTGCAGGTTTCTCCCTGGGCCCATTGTATTTGGGAGCCTCTACAACCATTGTGTCCTTAATGTTAAGGAAGCTCCCAAATACAATGGGCCCAGGGAGAAACCTGATGAGCCATTAAAGAGACAATGGTTGTAGACAGCCTCCTGTCTGGAGTGTTTCCACGGAATCACATAAGTTAAAGTATAGATATAAGACCAAATTCCTAACTTCTAATACAAATACAATTCCTATACATAAACTATATAATCATTCCCAGCAAATTACTACCTTTCTATTGATACCAAACATGACATAGTTCCTATGGATTATAGCATTTATGAGATATTAATAGAAAATAATATCATAAATGCTTCCCTAAATCCAGACAGTGTCACACAGGGCTCTGCCCTGCCCTTTGGGGGGCATGCCAGGCTCCCCCTGTGCCCCCCCCCAGCAGGGAGGGCATTGGTGTAGTCCTGGGGTAGCCCTAAGTTGACTTAGGGCTACCCCACATTTACACTGGCTTAATTCGACTTTAAAAAGTCGAATTAAGCCTTAAGTCTAATTAAATCTAGGCTTAATAAAGTCAACTTAATTTTCCTTAAGTTGACTTTATTTTCCTTAAGTCGACTTAAGCAAGCTGCTTAAGTCGACTTAAGCAAACAGTAGTGTAGATGCAGGGTAAATTAAGTCGACTTAAGCAAGCTTTAGTTGACTTAATTTACAAGTGTAATTTACAAGTGCAACCTTGGTGACTGATAAGGTGTAGACCCTGGCTTTTCTCATTACCTTTGAGTTCCCTTGATGGGCAATTAAGCAGACTTAGTGCTACCTTACATCTGGGGTGTCACCCAGAAACACAGCACAAGCGTTTGGCTATAGATATATCATATATTTTAGAATTCAATACAACACTGATACATACATATAAATGTGATTATTACTCTTAGCAAATTATCATCTTTCCTTTTGTACCTTACAAGACATATTTCATACTAATTATAGTAATTTTGCTATGACTGGTCATTCATATACCACCCAGCATCACAGAGGGAAGGGTACATTTTGTTGTGGTTGCTGGTCATTGTGCAGTAATTAGCTGTTTATTAGAGCAGGGATATTCTTAAAAAACATCGGGCCCTCTGGCTGCTGTAGAAACAAGAGTATGAAAACCTTTGCTGAATGCAGATTTTAAACATTTATGCTAACCAATCAGTTTGCCACCAGCACAACTGCTGTGTGAAGGTCCCAGATCTACAAGCATTTCTCAGGAGAACAAACAAGGAATCCTGTGGCACTTTTAAAGACTAACCAATGTATTTATCGCATAAGCTTTTGTGGGTATAATTCCACTACAGCTGATGCATAAAATGGAAACAGAAGTGTATTAGGTGTATATATACTTGCAGGGGAGGGTGAGTCACAAAGTCAATTCAAACAGTTCCAGATGGGTAGTGTGTTAGTTTATTTCAGCAAACCAAACAAGTTGTTTGGATTCAAACAGTGTGGATGTGGGCTTTTAAGAACAGTACATGAGAAGGTAAGAATATTGAAAGAGGGGAATTACCTTATGTAGTGAAATTCCAAAGGGGTAGCAGTGTTAGTCTATTGTAGAAAAACAACAGAGTCCTGTGGCACTTTTAAAGACTAACAGATTTATTTATTGCATGAGCTTTCGTGGGAGAAAATCCTACTTCGTCAGATGCTTTGAAGATGGGGAACTTACAGAATGGAAGGAAATTAAATGCAGAGGAGTGTATGACATAGGATCAGGTCAGGCTGTAACAGCAAATCAAAATAGGTGTTAGGATTCAAACACTGGGGAACAGCACATAGAGGAAGGTGAAGTCAAATCATCTGTTGTAATGAGAGAAAAATCCATAGTCCCTGTTTAACCCCAAGGCAACTGAGTCAAATTTGCATATAAATTTGAGTTCTGCAGTTTCTCTTTGAAGCTGTGATTTGTTATTCATCTGTTTCAACCCAGCTATTAGCAAGTCGTCAATGGAGTGAGCAGAGAGATTGAAGTGTTCCCCTATTGGTTGTGTAGTGTTGCAATTCCTGATGTCAGATTTGTGTCCATTTATTCTTTTGCGCAGAGATTGTCCTGTTTGTCCAATATATAAGGCAGAGGGGCATTTCTGGCACATGATGGCATAAATCACATTGGTGGATGAGCAGGTGAATGAGCTCTTGATGGAGAAGGTGGCTTGATTAGGTCTTGTGATAGTGTCTTCAGTGTAGATATGAGGGCAAAGTTGGCAGCGTAGTCTGTTGCAGGGATATGTTCCTGCTTTAGTGCTTCTGTTGTATGATCTGTAGTTGCTGGTTAGTATCCATTTAAGGTTGGGGGGTAGCAAGGAGAGGTCTGTCTCCCAGGGCTTGAGAGAGTGAGGGATCATCTTGTAAAATAGGCTATAGATCTTTGATGATGTGTTGAAGAGGTCTGACTTGGGGGGTATAGGTGGTGACCAGTGGCGTTCTGTTGTTTTTTTTTCTTGGGCTTCTCCTGTAGTAGTTGACTTCTGGGTACCTGTCTGGCTCTGTCAATTTGTTTCTTCACTTCTGCGGGTGGGTACTGTAGTTTTAAGAATGCTTGATAGAGATCCTGAAGGTGTCTGTCTCTGTCTAAAGGATCAGAGCAAATGCGGTTATATCTTAGGGCTTGACTGTACAGAATGGATCGTGTGGTGTGTCGAGGATGAAAGCTCGAGGGATATAGGTAACTATAGCGATCAGTAGGTTTTCGGTATAGGGTGGTCTTTATGTGCCCATCACTAATTTGCACTGTAGTGTCCAGAAAGTGGATCTCCTGTGTGGAGTATTCCAGGCTAAGTTTGATTGTGGAGTGGAAATTGTTGAAATCTCTGTGGAAATCTTCAAGGGCATCTTTACCATGGGTCCAGATGATGAAGATGTCATCAGTATAGCATAAGTAAAGTAGAGGTGCTTTGGGATGAGACGTGAGGAAGCGTTGTTCTAAATTGGCCATAAAGATGTTGGCATATTGTGGGGCCATGCGGGTACCCATAGCAGTGCCGCTGACTTGAAGGTGTAAATTATCTTCAAATCTGAAATGGTTGTGGATGAGTACAAAGTCACAGAGGTCAGCCACAAGTTTAGCTGTGGCATCATCTTGGATAGTTCTTCTAATAGCTTGTAATTCATCTTTGTGTGGGATGTTTGTGTGAAGAGCCTGTACTTCCATAGTGACCAGGATGGTATTTTCTGGAAGTTTGCCAATGGATTGGATTTTGCTCAGGAAATCTGTAGTGTCTCTCAGATAGCTAGGCGTGCTGATAGCATAGGGTCTGAGGAGAGAGTCCACATAGCCAGATAATCCTGCTGTAAGCGTGCCAATGCCTGAGATGAGAGTTAGCCATTCTAAGTCCCTAATTAGACCCAAGCTGATGCTGTCAAGTTTTTCTGCAGTTTCACACTGGAGTCTGGTTTTGAAGGGTTTTTTGTTTTTTCCTGAAGTACTGTAGCTTTCATATCTGTTACAGAATGTCCAAGGAGATTGAAGTGCTACCCTATGGTTTCTGTGTGTTACCATTCTTGATTTCTGATTTGTGTCCATTTATTCTTTTGCGCAGAGACAGTCCAGTTTGGCTAACGTATAAGGCAGAGGGACATTGTTGGCACATGATGATATCATATTGGTAGATGTGCAAGTGAATGAGCTTCTGATGGAGTGGCTGATTTGGTTAGTTATGATGATGTCACTTGAGTGGATATGCAAGCAGAGTTGGCAACGGGGTTTGTTGCAGGGGTAGACTAAAATAGAAATAGGTTACATGGCTACCCTCCCTCCCCCCGGAACATGTGTTAGAGCAGACATTCATTAAAAATTACCAGCTGGAGAGCTGGTGATTTGTATATTTGTACCTAACATTCTTAAGATTCCTGTTAATATGAGGGAAAGTAGTATAATGTAAAATTGAATTCACAGCTCAGCACTTGGAGATGGAGGTCACAATTTGTACAGGATACTGTGGGAGAGACATTTGAGATTTTAAAATGTCTCCACTCTTCAAAAGAAGGTTTATTTTTCCTTACAAGAAATTATGTTCTGACTAATAATACAGAATAGTTTGAAAGTCACCCGAGCAATTAACTATGAAAGTGGCTATTCTTAATTATGTGATAATTGGAAATAGAAGGAAATAAAGAAATGAAAGTCCTATTGACACTATTTCACCTAAGTTCAGCCATAACCAACATTCTTTGAAATATGACACTTCAATGAAAAGCTGCAGTGCTTTTCTTTAGCCTGAAATCTGCTGATAAGGTGAATGATAAGCTATCTGTACACCCTAGAGGACTTTATAAATGATTACACACAGCAGGACAATAATCTAAGAAAGGTATCATTTGTGGAGACTGGATAATAAATGGAAGCAAGAGTATTACTATTGTAATGACCTTCATTTTATTGTCTGAGCCCAATGCACATTATGTCCACTGTAATCCATTCTTAACTAAGTTGAGCCAAAGCAGAATTATACCCCAAATGGTTTTTGATCTCTCATCAGCACATTTAAAATGATAGGACCAAATCATAAACATTTCTAGGCTGATTTAAACAGATTGGATATAGCTTTAGTAGGGTCCAATGACTTTGGCATTATTCCAATGTTATTAGGCATAGGTGGCTTTGTTTTGTTTTACTTTGATTGATATCCACTGTTTAGGGATGGCTGTAAGGCAGGTAATTGTGGAGAGAGGCAGTGGACTCTAGTGATTAGAGAAGGGACTGGAAACGACTCCTCTTGAATCTCCTAATTCTATCACTGGCTTGCTCTGTGACTTTCCACAACCCTGGCTCCTGGTCCGTCTCCACTCTGTCCACCTCCCACATTTTTCACCCACCCCTCCATCATTTGGACTCTCCCTTCAAGCCTCACATGCCCCCCAACTTTCCCCTCTTTCTCTTTTCAGGTTCTGGCATGAAGTGAAATATGGATGCCCCCCCTTCTTTGCCCAACATTCCTTCCATCCTCTTTCTCAGCAGTGATATCACTGTACCAGGATCTCTAGGGTGCAACCTGGGACTATGAGACCACTGTGCCCCCTTAACTCTCTAGCATAGGGTCTCTCTCTCAACCAGTGACAAGAAGTCGACCCCTCCATGCACTGTGATCAATCATCCATCAGCAAGTGGAGCCCCACACCCAGCAAAATTCCATGAATGCTGCCTAAGCCACTCATGAATAATAACACAGAGGTATCAGCAGACCACCCCAGCCTTGCACCCCAGAAATATACCATCTTGCATTGCTTGACACTCCCTGTGACAGTAAAAACTCTTTAATTAGTTCACCACTTCATCAAACAGAAGTGGAAAGGCACTAAACTTTGCAATCCAGGTTGAAATTCTCCATGCACTGCAACCAAAACCACACTGTTTTAGGTATAAAATATAAAACAGAGTTATTAATTATAGAAAGATAGATTATAAGTAGCAGGCACAGAGATCAGAGTTGGTTACTTAAGAAATAAAATTAAACTCACAGTCTAAATTCTACAGACTAAGCAAGATTGGAATCAAGGAGTCTCTTGCTCTAGAGGATATTACAGGGAGCTCACAATTTTTGATACACAGGTTGGATTCCCTTCCCAGCCTGGGACCAATCGCCCCAGTTCAAAGTCTTTGTCTTCCAGACTATCTTCCAGGTGTTGTGATGGAAGAGGAGAAAGGTCAAGTGATACTGTCACTGCCCCTCTTTTATACTTTCCTCCAGCTGCTAGAAAACTCCTTACTGCGATGTGGGGATTAGGATCTCCCCATTGCGGACATGTGCTCACTGAGGATTTTCTGGGAGAGTGGATTCATCTTGATGAGCCACCAACTCCTATCTGGCCAGTGACTATTGCTCCTTTGTTGCTACTGAAAAGCTGGCTGTGGGCATTCCCCACTCAGCATCTATTTCAGTACAAAACATATAACAATACTTCATAACTTCACATATAATGATAGTACATAACAATCCCAATGGATGGCAATGTTCAACAGATCAAGATTTTTAAGTGATACCTCACAAGGCACACTTTGTACCAAATATATCATCATCATATCACATGGGTGAATATGTGGATTCAGAGTGCTACCTTAAGGTACAGAGTGTCACACTTACATGTTCAAATAGTGTCTACTATCAGTGACTCTCCAGTCTACATGTGCAGGTCTAACCTATCTCTGCCATCAGCTTCAATTTCACCAGTCAAAACAGAGTGACTTCCCTTCCAGCTCCTTTCTTTGTCAGTCATTAACAACCTTACTATCCTCCTTGTCACTGAAACCTACGATCTGGGATTCTGTCTTTGACTCCTCCTTTCCCTCAGGTTGAAAGGCAGAAGTAGAGAACTGGCACTCGAGGCCTCTCATTTGAACAGTTATCAAATATGTGCACAAATTGTATATGTGAGGTTTTTCTCGTCTTACACTTTGTTGGTTTCTTGTGAGGACTTTGGGGTGGGCATTGGGTCTCACTATGTGTTTGGACAGCATCATACCACAAATCCTAGATGTGACTGAAGCATGGGTGGACATACCCTCGTTAACATGGCGAAAAACAGCAGTGAAGGCACAGTGGTATGGGTTTCAGAGAGAGCTAGACATGCAAGTACGTTGTCACTGCTGCCAGTGTGCTTGTATAGACTGTGCTGCTACATCTACACTAATATTTGTAGTGATGCTACTGTGGGTAAAGCTGCTATAGGGATATCTACTTGTGTTGTAAGCAGACCTCTGAGAGCTAATGCCATATAAATATTAAATAAATCAACACATTCTGTGATAGCTCTTCAGCCTGAAACAAGTCTTTCTATGTTTCCTGGGAAGTTCGTATGCTAGTACTAGAAAAAATAATACAAAAAAAAACAAGTTTTTTAGAATAGATGACCTTAAAACCAACACACTAAAAGGGATAAAACAAGTACAGAAGTAATTGAGATTGGTCAGACTTCTTGTACGAGGCATTTTAAGCACCGTTAATTCATTTGTTTGCAAAAGGTTGGGTGGCCACTGAACATGCTACACTAGCCAGCGGACCTTTTGCAAACAAATGCATTTACGGTGCTTAAAATGCCTCGTACAAGAAGTCTGATCAATCTCAATTACCTCTGTACTTGTTTTGTCCCTTCTAGTGCATTGGTTTTAAGGTTGTCTGTTCTAAAAAACTTGTTTTTTTATATTATTTTTCAATCAAGACTAAAAGTAGATCAAATCAAAACCTACAAAGGGCAGCTTTTCAACCCCAGCTGGGAATCAAGCCAGAGACTGCTGGGTTTTCATGTTTCTGCCCTAACCCCTGTTACAGAGGGCCAGATGCCTGGCAAGATTTCTGCTGGGTGCAGGTTGCCATTAAAACCTATAAACATTTCACCATCTTCTGGAGAAAGGTGGGAAAGCACAGGGAATACATACAGACAGATGAACAGACAGACAAAGCGAAGTTAATATGAAGGTTGTCTAATAAGCAAGGGATTTAATCAATTTTTAAAAGTAGCAAGGATCAACCATTTGCACTGTTTTAGCATCATCAATTTAAGTAAGAATTATTGGCAATGCTAAGGTTGACTTATTTCAGAGAGCTAGGGAAGATGGTGAGGTTACGAATTGCAGAAGGACTCAATGGGATGTCACTGTCAAGTGTCACTTAAGAAAACCCATACAGGGAAAAGGAACTCTTAATTCATGAGTAGTTACAAGGAGGGACAATAGCAGAACAGCAGGAAGAGGTGTCAGAAGGAATAATGAAAAGGGCTGTGATTGACAGTTGATTTCAGTGTCACTAAGGGTGTGAATGACTGAGGCTACGGCTATGGCATGAACGATGAGAACTCTGAAGCTGCCCTGCAGGAATATGCAGAATGTTCTGTACGTGGCACTGAAGGGCATAAAATGACACATCAGTGTGGATAATTGATGTAATAAAAGAGAAATGATTTGGTGAAGAAAGGTGCAAAGATGTGACTAGCACACTAACAGACAGTTTTTTAGAACTAGTGAGAAGACTCTGATGGGGTATGTGACCTATTTTGTCCTGGGAGACCTTGTGGCTGCTAAAGTAGAGCTGAGACTTCAAATCCCATTTTTTCCCTGTCAAATTCAGAGATTTTTTCAAACTAGGAGGAAGGGATTAGGGTAGCAGAGACAACTGGGTCTTCTTAACCTACCAAGCCCTGATGACATGCATAATGACGAGAGGAGGGGAAAAGTGAAAAGTTTTGCAGCATGGTGAGATTGGTGACACTGCAAGAAGAAAGAGTTGCCTTGCTTTTGGACCCAGAGCATGGAGGGCTTTTTATTTTGGAGCCTCTTCCCAACCTGGAATGGAGAGGAACTAGAAATTTTGTTTCTGATTGAGGGGTACACTGCACAGACAACAAAACAGAATACCCGCCATGCAACACACCTCTCTGTAGTGTATAAGACAATATTGCTTCAAAGTCTTCCCTATTCTCCTATGCCCCTCTTTCCGTATAAAGTTGTACTGGGGAAAACTTCAAGGTCAAGATTGTGTGTGTTACAAATCCAGAAGTTCAAAGGCATATTTGATCCTCCTTGATCAAAAATAGTGCTGGAGGTCTTAAGTGATCAGATTTTCTCACAAGAATACTAAGTAATATATTTCCAATTGTTTCAATATTTCCTTCAATCCTCCCCTTACCAGAAAATGTGGAAGTGTGAAAATATAAAAGAAACTTAAG
Organism: Pelusios castaneus; assembly: GCA_007922175.1. Taxonomy (NCBI): domain Eukaryota; kingdom Metazoa; phylum Chordata; order Testudines; family Pelomedusidae; genus Pelusios; species Pelusios castaneus. The sequence goes on along the minus strand of ML685870.1, from coordinate 265,211 downwards.
ACTTTAGCATGTAAAATATCAACCGTAGTGCTACACTCGGTCTGTTGCATTTTAATAGAATTATTATTTGCTACATGCTTTCTAAACACTTCAGAAGAGCACAGAATCTAAGAACAAACAAGCAGACAGTGGTCAGGGGAAGAGGAATAACCAGTGCTTTTTTTGTTTAAAAAAAAAAGGGGCGGTACTCGGCCAGGGACCTGGGGCTGCCAACAGCAGTGGCAGGAGCCAGGGCCACGTCCCTTTGAAAAAAAAAAGTGCCGGTACTCAGTACCCCTGAGTACCATGAAAAAAGAAGCCCTGGGAATTATAGTAGGTGGTTTTATTTAAAAGATGTTAAATAATGCTGAGCAGAGTCAGGTGAATGTTTATCGTTATACATATATTCATGTATTTTAAAATTATTTTCTTTTTCTTAGATCTTTGGCTATTTTATAGTAGAAGGTGATGCCCTTGCTTCTCAACTAGATGAAGAAAACATGGTTTTCCTGGTGTCTCGAAGACAACGGATTACAAAAGCAGGTGCCATCTTTAATGTTAATTCCAATTTTTTTTTAAAAAACCCTGTCTTCTTGAATGCTGTACTATGCACACTTTATTGAGGATGAAATGGTGAAATCACATGGCTGTTTGTTTATTATGCGCACTTCTTGTTCTACCCTATTCCCAACATGCCTCCTTTTTGAATCCTAGACCCACGTTACTGTCCTATTTGTATATGAAGATTTCTCACCCAACACACTGAGCACACAGCCCTTGCCTAGTCACACACTTTCTTAAATTCTTCCTGCTTTCTTCTTTTATTATTATCATTATTTTTAAATGAGTAGATTACCTGATCCAAAGTACCTCTTAACAAACCTCTACTATTGCTCCCCTCTCCACATTTCTCTGCAGCTTGCTGTACGGAACCAGCCCCACCCACAAGTATTAATATTTGCAAACTCAGTATGATTATTTAAAGCCAGTATAGAATAGTCGGCATTCTCATTTGTTATATCTCTGAACTCAGTCCTTTTACATTTTGGAGGGGGTAAGAGTTCCTAGCACCTATGTATTTTGCCTAATCTCCCTAGATCGTTATACATGAGATAAATAAAAGACTGACACGGCTACCCCTTGGGGACTTATAAAGAAAAATGTTATTTCACTGGTAGGTGTCAAGAGACGAGACGTGATTAAGTGTATAGCCAAGGTGCCACAGCTGGATTTCATGGTAACAGCATCTCAAAAAGGAACCTTAACCATTTTTAACAGCCAGGTAATTCTGATTTATGCTTTTCCTTTCTTTCTTCTTATTCTTGCTTAAGTTGACTTAAGGAAAATAAAGTCAAGTCGACTTTATTAAATCTACTTTTAGGTTGACTTTAGGCTTAAGTCGACTTTTTCAAGTCGACTTAAGCCAGTGTAGACCTGGAGTAGCCCTAAGTCGATTTAGGGCTACTCCAGGACTCCCCCACTGCCCTCCCTGCTGGGGGGGGGCACAGGGGGAGCCTGCCCACCCTGCCCCTATGCCCTGCCAGGGTCCCTGTCCCCCTTTGCCCCATTGAACCCAGGTACAATGGGGCAAAGGCTGATCCCCCTGGCACTGGGAAAGGGTTGCCCCCCCACCCCCATGGATCTGCCCTAGGTCCCCCTAGCCCCTAGAAGTCGACCTAGGCATCCTAGGCTCTAGGTCGACTTTGTAAGTTCCCCCCTAAGTCGACTTTAAATTTAGGTGTGGACATGCTAAGTCGACTTAACTAAGTCGACTTAGCTAAAGTCGACCTAAATTTACAAGTGTAGACATAGCCGTGGTTAGTATATATGATGAACTGAAGAAGTATAAAACAGAAGTGCATACTTATTTGTAAAAGCTGCCTGTCTCTTTAATAAGGTTAATTTTGCTGCAGTTTTAGGTGCTGTGGGAAATGGTCACTAAATTTATTTTCAGTGAGTCTTGTATGTTTTCAAGTTTGTGGTACTTGTCTGGAAGTGTAGGCACTTAAAATTTTGAAAGATGGTTCCTTAGGAAGTGTCCAGCTTTTTTCCAAAAACTCAGGGGGCATTTTTATTTTATATTTTTTAATTTTTACAAAAATCATAATTAGCTGCAGAGCTCATGGTTTATGTAATTGAGACCAAAGAGTCCAAAAAGGATTGGACACCTATATGGCTACCTGAAAATATCCAAAGCAAGTTGAGCAAGTTTGAAGGTATGTTTGCAGGGAATAAATCCCTGTGCTTCGGGGCATTAACCAGCCTCTTGAAACTTTCCCTATTGACAATTCCATAATTGCCTACTTTGGGATTATGTAACAGTGTAACTTCTCCCCCACCCCAGAGTTGTTAGTCAGGTGCTGCCACACCCAGTCTCAAGCAGGCCTTTTCTTTTTCACAAGCAAGCAAACAAACATTAAATGGTCTTTAATGTCCCAAGGATCTCTAGTGCACTGTTCTTTGCAGTTCCCCCATTCTAATCAGCATGGACTCCATCATGGAGTCGCAACCCCAGGGCTGAGCACCTGACTCCTTGCTTTAGTGATGCCCCCCAGGGCTTAGCTACCTTCCACTGTGTCATCACTTCCCCAGGCACAGTACGTTGTCATCACTGTCTAGTGCCTGGACTCTAGCAGCCCTTTCTAGGTCCAGGTGTAACCCATACCTTTCAACTAAATGGATTGGGCTCACCTGCTCTGGCACAGGAGCACTGAACCCAGTGTGTTCACCAGGACCAGCTACCCTGTGACAGGTTTCTTTTTATATCCCCTGAAGCATCTTCTGGTGATTGCCAGCTAAGACTGGATGCTAGACTGCATGAAAATTCACTCCAGAAATTCACTTTTGGTCGATTTAATACAGGAGCACATGCCGGGGGCAAGGAGGGGTGTGTGTCCTATGATCCCATATCTGCCACTGACAGGCCTTACTTCTTAGCACTTTCTCTATTACCGTCATAAAATTATGTATCGGTTGTGTGCTAAAACAGAAAAGGTGTAGCTGTCACAGCGTATTTCTGTCACTGAGCAGCTTAACTTATCCTGATGTCTAAATGCTTTCATAGAAGTAATCCGTTGACTGCATGTTGGAAGAGTCACTCATCTAAGGTGAAATTATGTGCAGAAATGCCACATAAATGTACTTTCTACAGGGAACTTCAAAGGGACTTGCATTACAGCTTTTCAAAGCCACTTCTCTAGGTTGTGAGCTACAAGAGCATATGTAGCCCCTCCTTACCCCTCCTCATTCAAGTGTTCTGTGTTTGTGCACTCCTGTAAGCAGGCTTCCCTTCAGGGGAACACACTGCTGCACTGTGAGGGCTCCACCTCACTACCAAGCATAGGTAACACAGGGATAATGTGGGTGTGGAGGGTCTATTGTGAAATCCATCCAGGTGTGCACTATTTGAAATGTTAAAGTCTTGGGGCTAAATTCAGCCCTTGATGTTAAAAGATGAAGTTCTACTCAAGCGAATAGAGTTGTGTCAGGATGGAATTTCAGTCATTAGAGGAATTTATGATATAAAAGGCCTAGCAACCTTGAAGAATTAGAACAGTGTGCTTGCTTAGTTCTTTCTAGTCACCACCTTAGTAGCGGTTCAGACACTGAATGCTATTAAAGTGGTGTTTGCTAATGAGTCTAAGATGCTCTAAGAATGGCTAAAGAAATATATTCTAGTCAGGCTATACAATACAGTTGAACGTAAATCATACATCTGAGCAGATTGTCACTTCTGTGATTGTAATGTAACCAGTCTATCACAAAATTGTAAAAATGCAGTTAGGTTTTAAAGCAGCAATAACATACTCCAGGGGTTTCAACTAATTAGGGCATAATGCTTATGAAAGGAGCGAACTAGGCAACCAAAGAGTCATGTGGGTAATTACATGCCAAAGCAAAATGGAAGTATTTGGTAACTACTAAAATAGTTTATTTGAAAGCCTAGACCTCTTTCCTCAGGAACATTATTCCTTTTTGAACACCAAGGCAAAAGAAACCCACAAAACACAGCAATAAAAATAAGTTTTTCCCTGTGCTATTCAGAAAGTTCTGTGCTGCTGCCTCCTCCGAGTTTCCATTGACGTCATTTTGACATCAGCATCTCTATTTCATTTCCAGAGTTTAAATGATTTTACAGCTTGTTGTTTGAAGCTGTGCATGGAGATTTTGAGTCATGCTGGTATAACTGTGCATACTCTTTGGAAAAGGATGAAGGTATTACGATTGTTCACTGCTTTCTATCTCAAAACAATGGGCAATACTCTTGATTTCACATACTATGGATTCAAACCAGTGTAATTCCATTGACTTCATTGGAATAGCTCTGAGTTTACCCCAGTGCCTGTGTGTATCTACGCTGCTGCTAGGGATTGATTGCAGCATCTGTACACATACACGCACTAGCTTTAATCTAGCTAGTGAGTCCCAAAAGCCATGAAGCCACAGCAGCGCAGGCTTCCGCACAGGCAGTACAGGCCCTCAGTACAAGCCCACATGGCTAGCCTGCACTGAAACTCATGCGGCCCTGGTTTCACTGGTATCAGGACGCATGCTAGCTGGATCAAAGACAACTCTGGTATGTCTACATGTACTGCAATCATAATTCCAACTGCAGTGAAGGCAGACACCAAGTGAGAACAGAATTTGTCTCTTCAGCTGTGAAATCAGTTGATGTGAAGCCAGTTACTAGGAGAGGAACCAACAACAGAGCTAGCACCTTTTCAAGAGACTTGGTCCAGAGACCAAAGATTCAAAGGTAATGGACCCTACTGTCTTGTTTTTAGAGATGCTTCCTTCAGGTCAGTTCTGCAGCATATTGGCATATGATAGAAGGAAGCTGACATTGCATCTGCCCTTATAGGGCTTGCATTTTGCTTACTGACGGCATTTGTCTCCTGGATTGTCAGTTCACAACAAGCATTACATTCATGAGTAGACTCCATTTTTATTTATTTTAAATTTCCAATTGTGCATGATGAGACACTTGAACAGCTGCTGGCTTTTGAATGCACATATTTTTCACTCGAGTCAGTGGCAGCCATGAGCATGAATCCCTGGGCAATGTTATGTCTCATGTGAGGGGTGAATTTTTGGATCTTGATTATGCCGCATTTGGGTACTCATCTAAGAGGAAACATACCTGTGAGTGCTGTAATGTAAAACCTGCACGTCTGCAGCTATTAAAGTTTAAAATGAGGCAAAAGAAAATTAATTTCTATTTTCTAAACCAGTAAATTCCTCTCTGAAGGCTAAATTCTGCCTTCCTTCTGAGATATATTCATAGGCTGGCAACATTTGCCTGAAGCACTCAGGGTTGGCAGCAAATGTTGATCTTCCTGGGACATGTTTAAACTTAAGGCAGAACTTATTACCCTTTGATCATGTATAAGGGAGAGGCTTTCTTGTGAGGGAGGATTTGGTGGGCTGATGAGGAACCGAAGGAGCAGCTGGAATCCTGGAGATGAAATCTTGTTTAATTTCTTTGTTAATAAAGCAAAATCTCAGGAAGCAAGTGGATTGTTAACTCTGCACAGCATGTGGAGTTTGTTTTAGGGAAGACTTGAAAAGGCAGCTTCCTGCTCAGTCTCATCGTAGCCAACAAATGTTCCCTGCTTGCACTTCCCAAGGCAGAATTTGATCCTAGATTTTGCATGTATGACTGAACCCGTCAGTGAAGATTTTGAGCACATCTGAGAGGAACCAGTGATTAATGGATGATGGTGAGATCCTGGTTGGAGGAGGTGGTTGGCTGCCTGTGGGCTTTCAGGAGAGAAAAGGTTGGTCCAGGAGTCTCATTCTTTGGAACGAAATATTTCCATGTGTAAAGAAAGAAACAGATCTTCTTGGGAGCCAAGTTGCAGCAGCCTTGTATCAGGACAAGACTCACTGTGAATGCCATTATAAAAATGGATGTATTGCACTTCTCTCTGTCCCACAAAGAATTGCAAAGTGCATTTAAACATTAAATAAGCCTCACAACAACCTTGTGAGGTAGATGGCAGTTATTGTTTCCCATTTTACAGATACTGCATCTCTCTCTTTGTTGCTCTAAGCCATTGACAGGGTGAAGAATTGAACCCAATAGTCCTAAAACCAAGTCTCCCCCATTCAGATGAAGAGAAAACAATTGCATTCTCTATGACTATAACTTGAAGTCTTTACATCAAAACTTGAGGACTTCAGTAATTCAAACAGGTCTGAGTGAGTAGAGTTCTGTGGCCTGAAATGTGCAGGAGGTCAGATTAGAGGTGATGATGGTCCCGTCTTGTGTTGAGACACTGCGATTCCCTTTGATTCTAGATCCCAGAAGAAGCACAGTGACTAACGCTCTGTTTGTGATGTTTGTTGAGCTGACTTTGCTCAGATTTTTAATTTCATTGCCAACTACTGATTATCTTTTTTGGTTTTGTTTTATTTTCAGATGAGAGTTCTAACAAGCACAAACATTGCAGTAAGTTAATTTTTTCCTTTCTAATTAGAAAAACTTCTCTAAAAATCAACAGTTAATTAAGTGAATAAATAAGAAAGTAATCTTATTCTAGCACTCCTTCTATCCTTCAGTCTCCTGCATAATTTTGCATAGAGCTGCATATTAGGTCAGATAAGATCAAATCTTTCCTTTCAATTACAGGTAAGTTTGGGTTTTTATTCCCCTGGTGGAAAGATGCCTCAGAAAAGTACTTCTTGCACCAAATTCCTCTCCCCTCCCATTCTCTATACATCTTTCCAGGAACTGTAGGGTAAGCAGTGACATTCAGTTGACACTTTTTTTACAATTTTAGTAAGAAAAAGTGTCATGCTGAGTAGAGAAATACAATTCTATAGATTCCTAATGGGATCGTATGGCTGATTGACTGACACACATGAATACACTCTGAAGGCTAAATTTTACTCTGAGAATAGCACTGCAGATCTTAGGAAAGGACATTACCTCCAATGATTTGAAAACCGGAGTCTGTCATCAGTCCAAACAGCTGATGTGACCCCTTGTCACAATCAATGCAGATGTCCTGTTCCTCAAGGGTGTGTCATTTACAAAATATAAAGATATTTTAGGCCACCTGCCCAACTTCTCCAAATACCACGCACCTAAAATGGCAGCTCTTTTGCCATCAAAATTTTCCAACTAATGTTGCAAGGACTAATCTGACCTCTGCAGTCACTGCAGGGATGTATTTTAAAACAGAAACACAACTTTGAAGAGAAAGCAGAAACAGACTACCATGCACAAATAGGTTTGTGTTATTTTGGCAGGATGTGGAAAGCCAGCTATGGCTTGTGTTATCTGTAACTGTTTGAGGTTTGGTATCCTGCTAACTTAATGGTTATCTGCATGAATATCCTTATATCAGATCCCCAGATAACTGTGCAGTTTGTATAGACATTGTCAGAAGTGGTTAAAGCAATTTGTCATTGAAATGGAAATTATGCTAGATGATTGGCTGTGCCAACCCAGAACCTAGCATTAATGTGTCACACCAAAATATTGTTGCATGTCTTGCATAAATCCTATACTTGTCTGATAAGGGCCTCTAAATTCTGTAGTCCCCCATGTTTTGCTGAAGGATTCATCCTATGATAACAAACATGATTTGATGGAAGGTCCAACATTCAGTAGACAAAAGGAGTTCTTCTCCTCTTTTTAAATGTAAGAAGTCTGGAAAATATTGTTTAGGAAAAGGTATTCTACATCATGGCACAGTTGTTTGTTTGTTTGTTTTGGTAGGGTTTCTTTTTTTCTTTAGTTGTGAACATGATTTTCCCTAAACAAGCCTGTATTGCTTTCACTATTGATGGAAACATTTTGGAAATTTTTAGATTTTGTTGCCTGCTGGTTGGAGAATGTAATCAGAGAACTGATTTGGTATTTTGCAGTGATAATGAGGTACTTTGTCATCTAGAACTGGCCTTAGTGTCAAATCTTTGTCTTGGTTTACAGTTGTGCTGGCACAGCTATGTTAGCCATGTGGGGAAAAAAAAAAAAAACCATGCTCCTTAATGATGTAGCTATGCTGGTAATTGTCCAATGTAGATCCAGTTTATACAAGCAGAATTGCTGGTAGAATTTGTCATTTGGGGAGGTGGTTTAAGTATATCACTGTAAGTGATGTCTCCACTAGGAGGGTTTGTCAGTATAGTTATTCTAGCAAAGTCTTTATAGTGTAGACTAGCCCTAATCTCGGATCTTTGGGATTAGCTATTGGTCACTGCCTTTTGAATACAAATGTTAAAAATAATTTTTAACAACTTTGGTTTGTTTTGCAGTTAATAAACCAACAAGATTTAAGGGGCTAAAGTTAAGAAGGCAAGCCCCTTTAATCTTCCTCCTCCTCCTCTAGCTCCATATTAGTAGCAGACTCGTTACCGAGACAACAACTTGGCTGAGGAACGGCTGTGTAACCTTGGTCCTCCACTTGAGCAATACCTCATGTTGCTCCATCTATTACATGTGGTGTACACTTGTGCTTGCACCTCTCTTTTGTGGGCCACTCCCACAGAACCCCAATGTGAGCCTACAGCTCCTCTCTCTGCTCTCCCTGGGTACAGCTACACTGGAGCCTTAGGTCAACTTAAGGAAGGTTAGGTTGACCTACAGACTGCTGCATCCACATTGGGCTTGTATTAAGTCGATTTAAGCGCTTCCTTCAGTCGACTTAATAACACAACCTCTTAAGGTCAACTTAACTCTTAAGTCAACCTTATTAAATTAACTTCAGCCAGTGTAGATGGGGCAAGCCCTTAAGTCAACCTAATTGACCTCCAGACCCCCTCCCTGGGCTACCCACAATGCACCACTTCTCCGTCAACCTAGGACCTGCCAGTGTGGATTCAGGTAGTCAACAGTGGACTCTCTAAGTCGACTTAACAAGGTTGACTTTAAGTCGACTTAAAGTCAACCTTGTTAAGTCAACTTAACAGAGCCACCAGTGTAGACATACCCCCACAGAGGAAAGAGCAGCCTGGTAGCCTGCTCCCTTGTGACTTGCAGGTGCAGAAATGTTTGGTCCTGCTCTGAAAGGACAAAATCCAGGTTGTGTGGGGGAATATACTGTGGGATGCCAGAGAGTGGGGCGTGGGGAGCCATCACAGTGTTGCTTTGGGCAATAGGTAACTGTTGCTTCCAGGACAGGGCCCTTGGTGCATCTCCCAACACTCCTGGCACCCCAGTGTACTGTTTCTGGATTGCCTACCCTTGGGGACAAGGGTTCACACTTTGTTGTACTGACAGTCAGTCACTGAGAATTGCTTTTAGATGTTGGAGCACCTCCTTGGCCAGTGAGGTGTCCCTCTCTTCTGCCCTTAATCTCCCATCCTAGGGACCGGATGGTTTTATTTATTTAAGTAGGTATGTCAGACAGTCTTTCTCTCCCTATTTAATCTGGCATTTTCTTGCCCTTCTCCTGACTGACTCATACATTACCCACCATTGCACTTTCTTTCCTGACCTGGAAAAGATAAAAATGATTGGTTTCAGCATTATTGAAATGAAATCCTTGGTATTTCCAGGATGAACTATTTCTGAAGAGTCCATTTTGCAAAAGACTTAGAAATTGTGACTTTTCATTCTGAATCAGGGTGAAAGAAAATTTCAAAACCCTGATAGTCCAGAAATTCCATTTTCCATCCAGCTTGAATATGTGCTATTATAAAATTAGTCATTTTTTGATTCCTTGGGATCAAAGAGAGGTTTTTAAAAAAATCAAGAGTGCTTATTAAAATTGTAATTTTTCTTTCAATCATGTCTATCTGAACTTTTAGTCAAATTATAGGGCCAAATCCTCAGCTGGTCTAAATCTATGTATCTCCAGTGACGTTAGGAGTGCTGTGTCCAATTACACCTCAGATCCCCCAGCCCCCAGCAGATAAATTAGTCTTCAAATGAAGAGCTGTGAAAAATGCATTGCTTTATCTCCTGATTAATTTCTGTATAGTTGGACAGATAAAGCTGTCTTTGCCTTGCAGGGCTTATATTTCTGTTCCCTGATCGTCAGAAACAACATAGTAGAATTAACAATCCATTCTTCTCTGTCTGAAATTAAGACATTTTCAGCTGATTTAATGTGGTCTGTAATGCCACTTTTAGATCATCCATCAAGCTATATCTTTTATGCAAATGAAATTAGATTGGATGCCGAATTAAGTGAGAAATATGCACTCTCTGAACTCTCCATCTGCTGATAGATAATTCTCAACAGCAGTGCTCTTGTTACTGTATTGTAGAATAAAACGGTATATTTCTTCCATTCTGAGTTTTCACAGCATTCTAAAACAAAGTGAGAGTCATGAAACCATGATGGGAAAGGAATTATCCCCTTTAAAACATAGAATACCTGCACAATCTGAACCTTTCCAAGAAACAGATAGTTTAAAAGAATAGGAGTCAGTAAATCCTTTCTGTTTTTCTTTATGGTTTCATGGAAAATAGATCTTGACAAACAAATCTGATTTCATTCTTTCATGAGATTACAAGTTTGGTTAATAAAGATAACTAAATATATGTAATATGTCTTGACTTTTATATGGCACTTGATTTAGTACTGCTCAACATGCTGATTAAAACATTAGCACTGTAAAATAGAAACAAAATGCATGTTAAATGGCTTAAGAGCTGGTAGGTCTCAAAGTAGTTTTAAATCAGGAATCTTTACTGACTGAGGATGTCTCTAGTAGGGTTCTACCAGGATTGATACTAGGTCTGATGCTCTTCAACTTTTTCATCAATAATATTGAAGTAGATATAAAATCTGATGATAAAATCTGCAGTTAACACAAAGAGTGGGTGGAGTGGTAAATAATCAGGACAGGGCAGTTACACAATGTGATCTGGATTGTTCAGTAAGATGGGTGCATTCAAACAAAAATGCACTTTAATACCGCCAAGTGCAAATTTATACATCTAGTAACAAGGAATGAAGGCCATACCTATAGAATGGGGAATTACATCCTCGAAAGCCGAGAGTCTGAAAAAGATGCAAGAGTCATAGTGCCCAAATAATTCAACAGGAGCTCCCAGTGTGAGCCACAGATTATTTGAAGACTGGAGAAATGCCTTAAAGTGAAAGACCTAAAGAAGTAAATACGTTTATCTTCCCAGAAAGAAGAGTGAGAGGTGACTTGATTATAGTTTATAAGAACCTTTATGGGGAGAAAATAACAATCACTAAAGGCCTCTAATTTAGCTGAGAAAGACTTAGCAAAAACCAATGGCTGGAAGCTGAAGCCAGACAAATTGAAACTAGAAATAAGATTTTTAACAATGCAGCTGATGAAACATTGGAATTAACTATTATGTAGGTGTGGGCAAAATATTTTACCTGAAACTTTTTCTTGGTGAAAATTGAAGATTCAGCGGCACCAAAACATTTGCATCAGTTTTGCTGAATTGTTCATTTTGAAAAACAAAAACCAAAAAAGTTCAGAAAAAAATTGAAAGATTTTGTTTTGACATTTTTTAAATGAAATTTTCAGTCTGAAATGACTTCATTTCAAAATTTCCTTTTCTTTTAAATAAAAAATGTTTTTAAAATGGTTGAAATTGAATGAGGAGACACATTTGAATCCCAAAGATCAAATATTGACCACAAAGTGTTATATATCCTCGTCTTTGTCTCTCATTTATGAAGGTGTTCAATTTGCAACAGACATTCTTGTCCACCTATATTTTTAGGTGAAATAATTGACAATCTTGACGATTGGTCACACACAAAGGTGCTAGACCCCACAATGTCTTGAAATTGCTAACCAAAATAATATTGGTTTTACCCCAATTAATTGACTGAATTTTCTCAGTGAACTTTTTAGGGCTTCAAGTGCTATGATTAGCTTATCCATTCATTTGAAAATTAGAACTTTGCCATTAACAAAATTGAAGTTGGTGAGGTTTTTGTCAAGGTATATGCCTAAAATACATTTACTTAGTGTCTGGTCAACATAGTCTAAAACATCATTAAAGAGTTCTAGGGCAGCAACACATCGTTGTTGAACCTCCAACCTAATTCGGAAGAAGTTGCTTCTTTTTCCATTTACAAGAATGCAGCTGGAGAATACATCATATTGGAGATGGGACATTCTACAGAGCTTGTTAGGGAGGCCTGCAAGTTCCAAGGTCTTCCAAAGTGATTTCCTGTCAGCAGAGTCAAATGCAGCCTTGATATCCAGAAATATGAATGAGGAAGCACCTCATTTCTCATGCCTTCTCAATAAGCTGACACAGTATGAAGATTTGTTCTCATAGACTTTAAGGTCAGAAGGGACCAGTCAGAAGGGATCATCTAGTCTGACCTCCTGCAAAATGCAGACCTCAAAACCTCACCTACCCGCTCCTGCAATAGGCCACTAACCTATGACTGAGTTATTTACCTCCTTAAATCATGATTTAAGGACTTTAAGATGCAGAGAATTCACCGGTAGGTGAGCCATGCCCTGTGCTACAGAGGACATCTGCGAGGAGGGCAGGCGTGGTTCTGTCATGGTATGGCTGGGAGTGAAGACAGTTTGTCGTGGTCTTCTCTTGGTGCTTAAGATATCAGCAGCTTGGGCCAACAAGACTGAAACAGAAAACTTTCCCAGGACAGGGTCATGATAGTTACAACAGTCTTGTTTGCTGCCTTTACATTTCTAAAGGAGCAAAATAATGCCATTTTTGCCAGTCGAACAGGATTGACTCTGTTCTCCAGGTAACACCGAACAGCGTCTGCAGCCATAAAAGAACAGCTGGTCCAATACTTTTTAACAGTGCCACAGAAAATCCACAGAAGACTGCTACATAGCTGTAGATAATTTCTGTTGCTGAGAGGTTAACGTGCAGAAGCCACTTGTCAGTATGTAAGGCTAATCTGTCAACCTCCTGAAGCCTTCAGGATTTGGTACAATTAGCTTCTGAGTACTCACAAATCTTAGGCCTTTTAATAGAAGTTATGTTGACTGTGTTATGTTTCTTGTGTTAGGGCCTTCGTTTTGGGCCATATCACCTTTCAAACTGTACAGCACTTTGTGTTCCTGTTTATCTTTATTGGCAGTGCTGATGCTTTTGTTCGTACAAATCCCTCCATGAAGCTGGCCGTGGCTCTTTCATGGAAGGAATCTCTCTCTCTCCCTTTCATGGAAGGAAACTTTCTCTCTCATGTGTGTGCGATGGCTTTCCATCTAGAGTATAATGATCACTTTTGACCTTACTATTCATGGAGTAACTCCAGTAATTTCAGAAGTGTTATGAAACATGAATTTGGTACAGACAATTTTGAAATGTGACTCCTCAACTAATATGTGTTAAAAAAAGAAAAATTGTTCTTACACTGCTATTTCCAGGTTTGATGTGTTTCTGTTCATTTCTCCATGGCAAATTTCTTCCTAAATGACAATTTTTAATAAACGGATGCAGCACACATCTTTGTATCCATTCTTGCTTTTCCTTTATTCAAAAATGAATGTGCATATAAATAAGATTTTAAGGCAGTAAGGGGCATATTTGTAGTTCACATTGTTTTGTTAACACTTGCTATCAGCTGGTGTATACACAAGTAGCAGATGGTGTGAAATATGACTGAATATTTCTGATACTTTTTTTAAACAGTCAGTAACGCTTATCTCTTCAAAAGAGAGAAATCTTAAAGGAGAAGTGATGTCTTGATTAGTGGTGTTGGCCAAAATTCCCCTCTTTTGTATTGGGGACTGTGCACCAACTTTCTGCCTGTCTGCCTTCTTCCTCCCACCCAGAGTGGTTCCAATGGAGTGGGCCATGGAATGATTCCTGGAGATGGACAAGAGGAGTTTTATGTGAATGTGTGTTTAGATATACACTAATGTACATAGTTCTTGTGATGCCCATTGGAGTCTTCAGGAGTGACAGGTGCTATGTCAATATAAAATTGTTATAGTTCATTAGGAATAATCTTGATGTGCTGTTAGTATAACAATATTTTTACTAAAGGAAAAATTTTACTTGTATGTGTGCATGCTTGTTTGCTTGCTTGTTTGCTTGCTCAAACAAGGCAATTAATTCCAAATCCTCCTCCTTTTGTGAAGGCTATGGCCTATATATTACTCTGTGTTCTGAATTATCATGTTCTCCCATCCACCCCAGAAAACCATCTCTCTCTCTCTCTCTCTCTCTCTCTCTCTCTCTCTCTCTCTCTCTCACGCACTCCCTCTTAATCATCAAATCTACTGCTGTTAAATGGCTCTCAAATTTGTTAGCTCTGGCAGTGTCTTTCTCCATGTTAGTCTAAGTAATGCTCAGTCCTCTGATAAACATCTTGGCTTGTATAATAAAATGGATGGACTGTTGCCCACCCTGTACTGTAGCCACCCTGCCTAATGTTACTTAGTATCAACTCTTTGCAGGCCTTCCTCATTACTGAATGAGTATGGACACTTAAGTCTGGTTGCAAATAGTTTTGTTCTCTGCCAATCTGGGGGAAAGGATTCTGAGTTCTCAAAACTGGGTCCTGTTTCATTGCTAATTCTCTAGGGGTGCATCTACACTTACAGTGTGGACACAGATTAGCCCTAAGTCGACTTTAAGTCGACTTAAAGGGCTCCCGGGCTCCCCCACCTCCCTCCCTGCCAGGGTGGCTGGCACAGCCAGAGCCTGGCGTGCCCCCCCCACAGGGCAGGACACAACCCTGCCCACCCCGCTTCTATGCCCTGCCAGTGTCCCTGTCCTGCTCAACCCCCATTGTACCCAGGTACAATGGGGCAAATGCTGAGCCCCCTGGAACTTGGCAAGGGGTGCCCCCCCTGCCACCGTGGACCAGCCCCAGGTCCCCCTAGCCCCTAGAAGTCGACTTAGGCATCCAGTGTGGATGCTCTAAGTAAATTTGGCAAGGTCCCCTTTAAATCGACTTAATTTTTGTGTGTGGACCTGCTAAGTCGACTTATTTGGCCAAGTGTAGACATAGCCTAGGGGATTAATAGTTATAGACCTTGTGAAACAAAAGGGTTTCACTGAGGTGCTACAGAGTATTAATCTAAATCTACATAGCAATGTAGGAATGTGTTTTCCTTATAGCATTTGCCTAAGAAGTACTGCAAGTTATATTTTGAGAGTATCTAGCTTGCTGGTTAGAATTTAGTGCTGAAACCCACATTCAGCAGCTGTTTGATGGTTCTGAATCTTAGGTAGGAGTCAAAAATAAAGAGGGTTACACAGAGAGATCAGAATAGCGCAATAAAAATTAAGCTAAACTTTTCCTTTCTTAGTCTAGCGGGGAAGGTAAAATGGTAGAAGTTGGGAAATTCACAGAGTTTGTCAATATTCAGGGTGCAGTTTGAGAGTCTAACTACTTCTAAATTCAATATTTCAAGTGTTGGCAGTTTAAATGAGTATTTAGAGCTTTTCAGAGAGTAACAAATCTATGTTCTGCTTATCTGTGCTAGTGTAAATCTGAAATAACTCCACTGCCCCTAGGTCTTCACAAGTGTAAATTGAAGCAGGTTTCAGCTGGAAAATTTTTAGAAAAAGACTGCAATTACTGTTTCTGGAAGCTTCTTTTTTTTTTCTTTCCTTCCAATTTTAGATATGATTTTTTCTGGCTTTCTAACTTGTTTAAAACGATCTACTTACAAACTTAAAGGCAACATTGCAGTAGAATTAGCTTGGAACAATGTATATGTAGTGTAATTCTTGAAATTTCTATAACCTCTTTGGGTATGTCTATACTGGCAACTTAGGCTGACTTAAGGAGGCTTAAGTAGACCTAAACAAAGCCACGTCCACACTGGGCTTTTCTTAAGTTGACTTAAGCAACAGCTTAAGTCGACTTAATAACACCTGGTTTTTGGTTGACTTAAGCCTTAAATTGACTCCTTAAGTCGACTTAAAGCCAGTGTGGATGGGGATCAGTGCCTAAATCGACCTTATTAAGTTGACTTAAAGTGTTAAGTCGACTTAATATGGTCGACAAGTGGCTATGTCTACACTAGAAAAGTTAAGTCGATTTTCTTAAGTCGAATTAATAAAGTCAACTTGAAGTCAACTTAAAGTTGACCTTATTAAGTCGACTTAGTAAAGTTGACTTAACTTTTCTAGTGTAGACATAGCCTTAGGGTTTTTGCACATACAGGGTGCATCTACACTTGTAAATTAAGTTAACTTAAGCAGGCTTAAGTCAACTTAATTTACTCTGTGTCCACAATGTAGTTTCCTTAAGTTGACTTAAGCTGTTGCTTAAATCGACTTTAGGAAATTTAAAGTCGACTTAATAAGACCTGCTTTTAAGTCGACTTTAATGCTTAAGTCGACTTCTTGGTAAAGTCAATCTAAATTTCTCAGTGTAGACATAGCCAAGGAGACTTGTGGTCTACTCCTACCTCTGCTACTTGCTATGTGGACTTGGGAAAACCATATAAGTTCTCTGTGCCTATATCACCCATATGTGAAATGGTGTTAATGTTAATGATATCTCTTCACCTTTGTATAGACCTCTAAGATCTGCAGATAAAAAATGCAAAGTTGAAGCTCCTGTGTGTAAGGCTGAGCAATTTAGCAATAATTTCCCTTTAAATCGCACAAAATCTATGGGAAGAGAACTATATCTTTTCTGAATTACCAAATACCTTTAAAATTTGTGAATTCCAAAATAAAGTGAGCAGTGATTTAACAAAAGTAAAAGCATTCACAACTTCTGTCTCTTGCTCTTACCAACAGGCCAAGGGTGCATAGATTATATGCTTTGTACAGAAAAACTCCACATTCCCTAATAACAAAAATATCTCCAGAAAGGTCTAATATATTCCCATGCAACATCACCACTCTTATTTCTTAATAAATGGTCTAACTCCGAATGCTAAAACCAGTCAAGATTACATTCAATCAGAGTTTAAAACAAATACATAGCTCTCATACAATTCCTCTTTCAACTCCACTGAATACAAATCACTCATACTTTATTACATGTCTCATTCTTACTGTATGTAAGTTGCATGTGACTAGCTGATTGTGATTGTAAAACAAATACAAAATTGTATTATGAGCTACTTGACATCACCAGGTGGAAAGGAGTCAGAAATCTGTATCTGGAGTGGGAACCAGAGCTATAAATATTTTTCCCTTGGGTATTAGAGTGAGTAGTGTCTGGTAAAACTTCATGCTCTGGAAAAATAGCCTCCACACTTTCTATCAGTCTAAATATCCATTTCTGAGCCAGTGGCACAAACAATATATGCAAATGTCTGAGTATCTTTTTATGTCACCAAGGGTGTTATATCTTTTCCATAAAAAGGGGAGGCAGGGGTAGAATTTCAAAATGGTGTATAAAATATTTTAGCTGTAGAAGATGATGATTTCTAACTGCCAAGAATTCTTAAAATTCTAATTTACATGATTTAGGAGCACACATTCCATTGATTTTTTGAATTTATGCACCCAAGTCCCTCATCCTTTTAAAAAATTCCATCCCAGAATTAATTATTCTGGACAACAATGTGTAACTATGTGGAGGAGAAAACATATTTGTCTCCATATCTTTTGTCTTTAGTATTATAAGACTTCTGTGACATCTTCTAAAACATCAGGTTGAATTAGGAAGGTCCAATCACCTACAGATTGAGTGTCAAAAGAGAATTTCTCACAGGAGGGAGACAGTTGGTTTAGAAGTAATCCGATAATGTCTAGGTAATGTTATTCAAATCATGAGAACTCTCCTGTTGCCCTAGCTACCGCCTCTTGGAAAGGTGGATTAGCTATCCAGATGTGAGAAGGCCAATCAGAGAACCCCTCCTGTCGGCGTAGGTATTGTCTTCACTGAAGCACTAGAGCAGCATAACTGCACCACTGCAGCATTTTAGGTAACAAGACCTTCTGTGAAAATTATCAAACAATAATTAGAACCTGTGAAACATCAGCATTTCCCAGTTACTTACAATAGAAAACAACATTGGTAATGCTCAGACCTGGCTGATGACACACATGATAGCTGATATTTGGTAGGGAGGTTAAAGAAAAAATGTTCCCCATCCACAACGTCTGAAGGTTGAATCAGAAGCAGTAGCACTTTTCAGGAAGGTGGGACAGGAAGAAGATCCCTCAGCGCATATGCAATGCTGCATAACTGTCAGGTGTTGGTCAGATCCTTTGAAATAGCAAAATCAAAAAATTTGTCCAGCAGTGGCAATTGGGGAGCTTGCAGCAGCAGAAGCAAGAGTTCTCACAGCATCCTCAGTGCTGATCTCATACATTTTCTTCCTAAGTCAATACTTGGGTCGGGACAGTTTCTTCAGAAGCGGTTTCCGCAGCAATAGCAGCAACTGTCTCCCAAAGACTTCCAGTGCAATTAACATTTGCTATCCTGAATCCTTCTTATAGGTAAGGTGCTCAGCTAGAACCAGTCAGCAGAGCTCCCTTTAAAACCAGTGGGAACTCTTCTGAATAACAAGAGCTAAGGATCTGGCCTGATGTTCTTCAACTGCTGTTATTTGCTTTGGGACCTGTACCATAGTAGAATTACTTAACATATGGATAGAGATGGAAAGATGTACTGAATATCTGTCTAACTAATGGTTTCACGTATAAGGTGGCTTTTGTGTATTATATGTCATGCAAGGGGTGGAATATATATGTGTGTGAGGGTGATCTCACATGTCCATTGTTTATCCTCATTGGCACCCTCTGTGCTGTTATGCAAGAAGTCCCTGCACAACTGGATTCCACACCACTTAAGAGATGCACACCCCCATCCTGCACTGGTTCTGTCACTAGAGGGACCTCTGCAGCAACAAAATGGGAGGCTGGATTTGCCCCCAGGTAAAAAAACAAATGTTTGAGCTTATTAACTTAGTCCATAATGGGCACTGGCCCTCATTACCAAACCACTGCACAATCTGCAATTTCTAGTCCAGAACCGTAACAATGGGTAAAACAGAATTGCATTGGGAAAGCTACATTGCACAGTTTCTACTGATACTCTTTCTAACAAATGTACAAACTGTAAATTCTTCACTTTCATGAAATCAAATTTACAAGGAACTTTAAAATAATAGGTCTATATCCTATGATTATTTGTATTATCCTAGCACCTAGGAGCCCTACTCATGGACCAAATCTTTCAATCCTCCCTTTTCTTTTATCAGGATAGTTCCTGGGTTACTGGATGTGATTACCTTACACAGCTCAAACGGGTTGTTGCTGTAACTGAAAGGACTGTTATCGTCTGGGATTATAAATCACAAGGCAGCTGCCAGGTACAGTTTTGGATCATGCAAACATTAAAGAAAAACCTCACATTATACGGTCCTGTTCCAACTGTCCACTAGGGTAAATTCCATTGAGAGACAAAGAGTTCTTGCAGAAGATTTAGTAGGTAAATAAAATAAATATATAAAATGACCTTCCCTCTGTGACAAATGGAATTTTTAAGGCTGCAGGACTTCCTCATGGTCTGAAGTCAATCTATATCTGATACAGAATCCTGGCTTGCTAGTAGCAGCCCTGCAATCTACTGCTTACCAAAAATACATGCCATAGTGTTACCGGAGGGATTAGTGCCAGGGGTGATCAAAAAAACAAAAAGAAACAGCAACAAAAGTTGCAACCAGAAGGGAAAAAAAACAATAAAGGTTGCAGCATCTTATCAACATGCCACTCTTCAATGCCCCAAAGAACTACAGCTTTGAAAACAGTCACAGTGGACGGACTGGAAGCAGTATTTTGCAATATTTTGCTACAAAGTTCCAACAGAAAACTGGAAATAGTCAGGTATCTTCTTAAATTTATGCTTTGGGGGAAGCAGGAAAAGTATGCCTATAAATCCTTTGACTTTATTGAAGACAGTCACAATGATGACTGTGAAAGTGTTCTGGCTATGTTTGAGGGACACTTCATACCTCAGAGAAATATGGTTTATGAAAGAGCATGTTTTCACCTAAGAATTCAAGAACCCAGGGACAGTGTTGAATGTTTTATAAGAACTCTGCCTGCATTGGCTGAAAACGGTGATCTTGGAATTGCAAAACATGAAAATATCAGAGAAAGGCTAATTATTGGGTTAAGATAATAATCTTTCACAGCACCTGCTACTAAAACAGACCTAACTCTATCCACAGTTATATGGCTGGCAAAGCAAACTGAATTGTCAAACAGCAGAACTAAAGACAGGAGCAACTTGAAAAACTTGACACTAGATTAGAAGCTGTGAAGGTCATGAGGGCTAAAAATCAATATCAGAAAACCTCTGGGCCAAGGAAAGAAAATTCCCATTTTAAGATGCATAATTTCCAATAAACTCTGAAGACTTTCAGCCTACTTACACAAGACATGAAAAAATTAAGAATACATAAATAAACAGTTCACCAGAAGTGCAAGCTATAAAAAATGCACAAAATATGGTTGTTTTGAAGTTGTTTGCCTCACCAGAGCTGATAGGGAATTGACTTATTTCAGAAAACCAAGAGCCATTGTTGCTGGATCTATCATGTGTGATGACACAGAGCCTGCCTGTATAGTGAAACTGAATATTCATGGAAAGCAGGAGCATTGCTCAAAAAAAATTGGGATACAGGCCCCCAGCCCAACCTACCGCTGCTCCTAGCAGGCCGGGGGGCACCCAGGCTATGTCTACACTTGTTAATTTAAGTCGACTTAGTGTATCTACACTTAAAATTAAAGTCGACTTAAAGGGGAACTTACAAAGTTGACCTAGAGCGTCCACACTGGATGCTCTAGGTCTACTTTGTCAGGCTAGGGGGACCTTGGGCAGGTCCACGGTGGCGGGGGGGCACCCCTTGTGTGAAATGGGGCAAAGGGGGACAGGGACCCTGGCAGAGCATGTGGGCAGGGTGTGACACTGTTTGGATTTAGGAAAGCATGATATTATTTTCTATGGATATCTCATAAATGCTATAATCCATAGAAATTATGTCATGTTTGGTATCAATAGAAAGGTAGTAATTTGCTGGGAATGATTATATAGTTTATATCTAGGAATTCTATTTTGATTAGAAGTTAGGAATTTGATGTTATATCCATACTTTAACTTGTGTCATTCTGGATGAATGCCTTAGACAGGAGGGTGTGAACAACCATTGTCTCCTTAATGGCTCATCAGGTTTGTCCCCTTGGCCCATTGTAGGTGGGAGCTTCCTTAACATTAAGGAGACAAGAGTTGTTCACACCCTCCTGTCTAAGGCTATGTACCCACGATCTGATTAAAGTACAACATGGCAATCGCGCTATAAAAAACACGTGACCTTTATTGCGGGATCGTGCGTACACACGTTGCTCCTTGTAACTCAACAGAATTCTTTGCAATATCGCGGTGTAGCGCAATGAATTCTGGGCACCTATCCCACAGTTCAATTTTCCCTCAATCTGCACTTGGAATCATGGGATGAAGGAAAGGAACGCAAAGCGCCATGGGTAAAATCTCAGTTTCCCGTGGTGCACTGTGTTCCCCTTGCATCTTCCTCGTTGCCAATAGCAACTCGCGCCTATTTTCAACAGTGCAGTGACGCACTACTTGCGAGCAATCACAACAGCAACAGCATGGATCCTGCTCTGATCTCCACTCTTGCCTTCAGCATTCTAAATACATCTCAGCTGGTTGCTTAGTATGCAATGAGCTCCGAGTCAGACGAGGACGCTGAGGAGCAGGGGCTGATCGATGCCATGCAGAGCAACAGCACCGCGTTGGTCGTGAGAGACGAGCACTGAGTGGTGGTATCGAATTGTTATGCAGCTGTAGGATGACGAGCAGTGGGTACTGAACTTTCGAATGCGGAAAGCAACCTTTCTGGAACTGTGTTCAGAGTTGGTCCCTGCCCTGCGACGTAAAGACACCAACATGAGGTCAGCCCTAACCGTGGAGAAGCGTGTTGCGATTGCTGTCTGGAAGGTGGTGACTCCTGACTGCTACCGGTCGGTTGCAAACCAGTTTGGAGTCGGGAGGTCCACCGTCGGATTAGCCCTCTCACAAGTTTGCTGAGCCATCAATCACGTTCTGCTACAGAGGACAGTGACATTGGGCAATGTTCATGAGATTGTGGACGGCTTTGCTGCCATGGGATTCCCTAACTGCGGGGGAGCCATAGACGGCACACACATCCCTATTTTGGCTCCAGACCATCTCGCGACGGAGTACATCAACAGGAAGGACTATTTCTCCATGGTGCTGCAAGCACTTGTGGATCACAAGGGGTGTTTTACGGACATCAATGCTGGGTGGTCGGGAAAGGTGCATGATGCCCTCATTTTCAGGAACACTGGTCTGTACCGGAAGCTGCAAGGGGGTACATTCTTCCCTGATCAAAAAATTACAGTGGGGGATGTGGAGATGCCCATAGTCATCCTTGGAGACCCAGCATACCCACTGATGCCATGGCTCATGAAGCCGTACACCGGTAACCTAGATCGCAGCAAGGAGCGGTTCAATTACAGATTGAGCCGCTGCAGAAAGTCTGTGGAGTGTTCCTTCGGCCGTTTAAAAGGGCGCTGGTGATGTTTGTATGGGAAGCTGGACTTGGCGGAGGACAACATCCCTGCTGTGATTGAGTCGTGCTGTGTCCTTCATAACATTTGTGAAAGATGGGGAGAAAACTTTTCCCCGGGGTGGGCTATGGAGGCACAGCGCCTCGAGGAAGCATATGAACAGCCAGCCACTAGGAGTATTAGGGGGGCCCAAGGAGAAGCTGCTCGCATAAGGGAGGCACTCAGGGACCATTTCAATGATGTCCTCCCCTAGTTAACTTCCAGGACGCATCAGGTGCACCTTATGAGATTTTCAATGTGTACAAATAAAGCCACTCTTCAAATTATTTGTCACTGTTTTTATTAAAAGCTAAAGGGGGGGTTACAGGTGGGTGTAGCTGCGGGTCTCTAAAAAGTAGCTCTGGCGGGGACTGGATGTTGCAGTGTACCAGGGGGACAGGTGGCCTTCAGAGAAATTCTTTGAAGGACTACGGGGTGTGGGAGGCAGACACGGCTGAACTGTATGGAGTGGAGCCCGTACATTAATCGCCTGGGTCTGCAAAGCAATCATGCTCTTGAGCAGTTCTGTTTGCTCCTTCATCACGCTTATCAGTTCGTCCCTGTGTTTCTGCCTCCTCTGTTGGGATTCCTCTCTCCAGGCTCGATTCTCCCTTGCGGATTCCTGTGCTGTTTTCAGCAGGTCCTGAAACATATCCTCCCTGTTTCTTCGAGCATGCCACCGAATGTTTCTCATGTGGTCAGCTGGGGTAGACACCGGCCTTGTGAAGGTCGAATCTAAAAATAATACTAATAATAAAGCTATTGTTAACACATAGCCTAGATAACCAATGTAACCTTCCAGTAGCACATTCCACTGGAAGGTGCAGGGCAGTCAACATCCTATGCTTCACTGAAGCGGACAAGGTACGTCCTAATAGAAAGCTTACTGGGGGCTAACATTCTGCATAGGGCACACAGATGGAACCCGATATCTCTCTCCTCCGAGTGCCCCTGCCAGCTAGAATACATATCCTACATGCCACCGGTTGCAAGCCAGGACCGTATGCTGCTGCACTGTGTGCTACCATGGTTCCCAGGGCTGTGCTTTGCAGCTGGTGAGGCAGAGTATCCGTCTTTGGGAGTGTAGACACAAACGCTTTCCCACCTAACCTGAGTAGTAGGCTCTGGAGGTACATCCAGGAAACCTTTACTGACCTAAATACAGATGATTTTTTGACAATCACTGCTTGGGTTGATGCACTTCTAATGAATGCAGAGTAAAGAGCATGCACAGCGGGGACTGAGACAGCAAGCACCCCCACCCCGGACAATGATATTTTAGCAGGAGCCATAGCTGTACGAAAGAGAAACTTACCGGAACCCCCCTCTGCCGCCTCAGAGGACATGCTGCAATTCATGTCTTGGGTGGACATCTCAGCGGGGGTGAAGAAGAGCTCCTGGCTACACGCTGTTGCGCTTTCCTCCAGGTCATCTTCCATCTCCTCCTCCTCCTCATCGATCACGTCCTCATCCTGCTCGGCTCTGGCATTCACTGGATGAGGGGGGGCCGATGTGTCCACGCGACTCGTTGCAGTGGTTGTGGGGTCCCCACTAAGGATGGCTTCTATCTCCTTATGGTACCTGCATATAGCAGGCGCTTATCCCAAACGGCGGTTTGCCTCCTTCGCTCGGTGATAGGTTATTCTTAGCTCCTTCACCTTTGATCTGCACTGCACAGTGTCTCTATCATAACCTCTCTCTGACATGGCCCAAGAAATTATGCCAAATGTATCATAATTTCACCTGCTGCCACGTAGCTGCGCCTGCACAGCAGACTCTCCCCAGATGCTGATCAGGTCCAGCACCTCTGCCGTGCTCCAAATGGGTGCGCGTCTTCCACGATGGGCCACCATTGCTACTGGTGATTGGAGCTGCACTCCACTCCATGAGGAAGAGAACAGGAAGTGAAACGACGAGAAATTCGAAAATCCCGGGAATCTGATCAGGGCGGGGACTGTTTCGTCACGGCCACAGAGTGGGTGGGGGAAGACCAGAGAGGACGACTTTGGAATGCTGGGACACTTCCGGAGGCCAATCATTGCGCGGTAAGTGTACACACGAGTGGAAAGGCGCAACAGCTGTTCCGCGTTAACTGCTACCACCCTCATCGAGGTGGTTTTTGTATTGCGCTACAACAAGGCAGTTAACGCGCAACAGCCCTATTGCACGTGTGTACACTGTTGTTGGTATCGCGCGGTAATGATTGTTAATGCGCGATAAAGTGATTGTGTGTACAAGGCCTAAGGCATTCCTCCAGAATGGCACAAGTTAAAGTATAGATATAACATCAAATTCCTAACTTCTAATCGAAATAGAATTCCTAGACATAAACTTTATAATCATACCCAGCAAATTACTACCTTTCTATTGATACCAAACAGGACATAGTTCCTATGGATTATAGCATTTATGAGATATCCATAGAAAATAATATCATAAATGCTTCCCTAAATCCAAACAGCGTCACATCCTGCCCACATGCCCTGCCCTTTGGGGGGCATGCCAGGCTCCCCTTGTGCCCCCCCCCCAGCAGGGAGGGCATTGGTGTAGTCCTGAGGTAGCCCTAAGTCGACTTAGGGCTACCCCAGGGCTACACTGGCTTAATTCAGCTTTAAAAGGTCGAATTAAGCCTTAAGGCTAATGAAAAGGTGGTTTTATAAAGTCGACTTAATTTTCATTAAGTCGACTTAAGCAAGCTGCTTAAGTCGATTTAAGAAAACTGTAGTGTAGACGCAGAGTAAATTAAGTCGACTTAAGCAAGCTTAAGCTTGATTTACCAGTTTAGACGCAGCCCCGATGACCAGCCCGACCCTACTGCTCTCAGCGAGCTAGGTGGTCCTGGTGCCTGGCCTCCAGCCCTGCTGCCCTGATGGGTCTGGGAGGGGCCCTGGCACCTGGCTCAGTTTTGCTGTGTTTGGCCACTCCTGAGGATCCCCACCCAGCCTCAAATGGCTGACTCCTGGGGGGCACCATCTGGCCCTGTGCCTCTTCCTCTGCCGCCCTGGCCCAGACCCAGTTCCTGAGGGCCCCTGCCCAGTACTTACTTTTGCTGGAGTTCAAGGGGGGCCCAGACTCCACTGCCAGACATGCTGCCTGCTGGGCCAGGGTGGGAGGGATTTAAATTTCCCTCCTCTTCTCCTACCCTGAGTCACATGTGCTGCAGGTTAGGAGATTTAAAAGGGCCAGTCCTGCCAGCCCCACCTGAGCTCCTGCCAGGTGCCTGAGCTCAGGGTTGGTAGGCTTTCTGCACTTGCTGGGATCCACAGCTCAGGGCACTACCCTGCACATTCAGGGCCCATATCCCGTGTATCCAGTGCTAGCAATGACCCTGATGGAAATGTTCTTGATGTTAAAATTAACTCAGGAGCAGACATCCCAGTCATCTGAGAAGGGATTTACAATCACCTTCAACTCCTCCTAGAGCTGAAATCACCTGCGACAGCTCTAACTAGCCTTGGAAGTATTCTGAACTGCATGCGCCAGTTCACAACAGAACAACTTATGAAGACAAAAGTTTTGCATTCAGAGCATATATGATAAAATAATCACACACCAACAGCCTTCTCACCTGCAGTGTGGCAGCCATTATGGGCCTCGTGAAAAAGGTAGAAAATCTCAATGGAATATTTGTTGATATTGGACTTTTTAAAGGTGATCAAGTTCCAAAAAAGACACAATGATGAACAATTTATGTCCATACACTTCCCAGGCTTCCTATCCCATTATTTAATAAAGTGGAAACCTAGTTAAAAAGAAAAGAATGGATTGGAATAAGAGAGACGATCTCTGAGCCAACAGAATGGTGTACTGCAGTGGTACCATTTACACAGCAAAATGGAAAAATATTAATCTGTGTGGATCTTAAAAGAACTGATGAAGCAGTTGCGAGAAATATATTCTCCCAACGCTAGATGATATCCTCCCCAAAGTGAAGGGAGCTACAGGATTCTCCAGAATGGAGATTTGGGAGATTTTGCTTTCGAAGTTTACCTTTTATTGTGTTCTTCCATCAAAGACCCATTTGTGTTCATGAACAGTTCTCTCATGTTTCTTTGGAAAATTTTTATTTGTCATGAACAATATTTTGATATATGGGTCTTTGATGGAAGAACACAACAAAACTCTCAATGACATTCGGAGCCTAATCACTCAATCTGGACTAAAACTAAACAAGGAAAAGTGTTTTTTCTATGTAATCCAAATTTTTAGAACAGAAAATATAAAAAGACCCATATAGGGTTTCCCTATCAGCTGGAACGTGGTCCCAGAGAAGGGACTGCAGGGCTCCCTTCTTCCCGGGACCCCATTGTCCTGACTAGAAGGGAGCCCTGCACTCCCTTCTCCCTGGGACCTGAGCGGAGAGCCGGCGGCTGCTTGCCAGTCTCAGGGAGAACCAGCCCCACGTGAGGCTGGCTCTCCCGGGGCTGAGCCACTAGCGGCTTCCCTAGGGAGAAGGGAGCCCCCCTGGGGCTCTCCAGCCAGGGATCCAGTGGGGGATTCCCTCTGGCTGGAACCCTGGCTGGGGAGCCCTTCTCCCCAGGACCAGCAGCTTCTCTTGCAGAGAAGCCGCATGTCTGGGGAGAAGGGAGCAGGGACTCCCTTGTCCCCCTGCCCTAAGTCGACTTATGTCATAAGTTGACTTAGGGCATCCACACTGGCTTAAGTCGACTTAAGAAGTCGACTTAAGCCTTCATTTGACCTAAATTGAGATTTTATTAGGTCGAATTAAGTTTTCCTTAATTCGACTTAAGGAACAGCTTAAGTCAATTTAAGGAAAGTCCAGTGTGGACATGGAGTAAATTAAGTCGACGTAAACCTCCTTAAATCAACTTAATTTCTAAGTGTAGATGCACCCGTAGGGACTGATGCACTTTGGTTAGAGTGCTGCTGGGCTCATGTGGGGGTGCGGTTGGAGAAGGGACAGAGTAGCCTCTACGCTTTGGTGTGGGGAGTGTTCAGTGTACTTCAACCAGGGTGCTGGCACCACAGCCAGATGTAAGAGATGCATGATGTGTCGTGGCTGTGCTCTGGGCCAGCATGGGGGGAAGCCGGGAGGGAGGAGCAGTTGCCACATTCCAATCAGGGTGCCACTTGGCCTACATAGTAGGAGAGGGGTGTGGCCAGACAGGTGGAGTGGCCACTGGACTCTGTTCAAGTCCAGTTGGAGGGTCAGATGAAAGACTGCTGCAGACCATTGTTTGCCCACCTGTGGTCTATGGTATCAGGAAACAGCTGGAATGGCAAGATTTTGAAAACCCTGAGACAAGAACTAAATGTTGATATAAATGGATGAGCGGGATAGGGACTATGTTCAGTTGCTTTAAAGGCTTGTGTGCAGCATTAGATAAATTCTTTACTGTGTTTCACAGGAGAATTGCTTTATCATCAAACCAATGGAACATTGTCTGCTCTGTGTTTCTACGGTGAATTTAGGAGATCAGCTGGCTAAGGATGACATCCTAATGGGAGATGATGGTGGTCATGTCAACCTTTTCACCATGACCAGTGATGACTTTGGACTAAAACAATCCAAAGCCAAAAAGAAATCACAATTGCAGATCCTGGACTCCAGGAAATTCAAGAAGTAAGTTATTTGTTGTAAACGCCTAACATTAGCAGTCTTCATTAAATAACAGCACTCCGGTTGTCTATGACCTTTGCTTCTAACATAACAATGAAAATAGTTTTTAAAACAATGAGTCTGATTTTCAAGCTGTTGTGTAAAGGCAACGCCATTGTTCTCAGTGGTAGATCTACAAACAGGTACAGAGTAAGAACAATTCACCACTGCTTTAATCCAGTTTTAGTCTGGTGTAACGCTGTTGTCCACTGTTGGATGGAATCAGAACTGCCCAGTTGTGTGTCACAAACCCTACTCTGTCCCCATCTGAAGGAAATGTATCATGTCCCCGATTAGGGGCCTGTAGGAGCTGGTAGGGTCTATCACTATTCTTGCTATGAATTGCAAGTGTTCATGGTGTTCACTTTTAATGACAGTCCTGGAGTCTAGTTAGCTGTGGGTGTGTACAATATACACTGCATGTCTTATACAATAACCACCTAATTTTTCTCCCTAGTATTAAACGAAAACTCCATGATGACTGGGTTGTGAAGGTTAAGTTTATCTCTGCCCTGAATTGTTTTGGATCCTGCTCCTTAGACAGTGTTCATTCGTTCGTTTTGGATGACTTAAAGAGACTAGAAGACACCATGTAAGTAGAGCCATGTGTCTCAGAGTGGAACACAAACTCTTTATTGAAAGAGAGCCACAGGGGAGATTAGTACATTTCAAAAATCTACTTTTACATTAGCCATGTCTTTTGCAAAAGATGGCTAATTAAAACTACGACACAATTGGAATTAGTCATGAAGACTCTCCAGAATGAGCCCTTGTAAAAGTATATTGGTTTTTGCTCATAAACTTTTAAATACCAAGGATTGTCCATATGTTATTTTCTTTCATGTATCCTTTAAAAATAAATTCCGTTAGCAAGTTCTGTCTGCTTTAGGTTCTCGTCAGTAGGCCCAGTTACCAAGCAAACAAAACAATTGGGTGATGTTACCTGAACTGCTGTAATAACATATTTTGAAAAATAATGCTTTCCTACTAAATGCAAATATGAATATTGCACATAAATTCATTTACTCATTATGAAAATACATCTGAATGTATGAAAAATAGACAAGGAATTAAATATTTTGGTGGCATCCTTTAATGTACAGTTGAACTGATAAAAGAAAATCACTAAAGAAGCTATACACGCCATGGTTAAATCAGCTCTACTATTTAGATACTAGACTATGATTTGGGGGAAAGTGAGTTACTAAAAAATTAAGAAATGAAATTAATATGGGCATACAAAATTTGGCATGAGTAGAAATGATAGATAATACTTTTCGTTCAAGGATCTGTAAACATTATAAAGATTATATCAGCTTCACAGCCTCTTTGTCAGGTAGCATTTTAAAGGCAGAAGCAACAGTTATGGTCAGATAGTCTTACCCAGTAATTCCTGCATCAAGTCCATCACACCTGGTTTTATGTGTATTCTATGTATTTTTTAGATAAGAAAAAGTAAAATGTGGAATGGCCAAATCAGTGGCATACCAAGAGGGTGAGTGGTGGCGGGGGACATGCCTCTGGGTGCTGGTCTGGGTTCAGGGGGCATCAGCCAGGCCTGACTCACAGAAGCCACTCCCTGCTGTCACAAACAGTGAGGGGAAGACCCCATCTTAGGCCTGCCAACAGTTGAGGGTTCCCACTGTGGGGCAGCAAGCATCCTCCCAGCCCCTCCACCCTCACACCGGATCCAACAAGGGAGCTGCAGAGACCAGAGCCTGTCACACCCCTCTCCCCATTGATGGGCTGCTTGGAGGCATCTGCCCTTATCAGTCCCATTTCCAGCCACAAGTGCCACCTCCACGGTGGGAGACAGACTTGCAGACCCCTCTCCACACAGCACTGCTGCCAATGGGGGTGGAGCACAAGTGCAAGTATTGGCCTCCAGGTGCCAGAGACCCACAGTACGCCACTGGGCCAAATTGACCAAGGTCCCTCCTTGGGTTACTAGCAGAACCTTGGAAATGCTATTTGTAATTGCTAAGAGATCTAGAAAGTTGGAAATAATCCCCAAAAAGATGGGAGGAAAGAATGTGCCAAAAATGTAGTTAGAGGTGCATGTACCACCACTGCATATTGTGTTATATATCATTTAAATGCAAAAGGTCCTTTAGGGTTTTTTTCTCTAAACACTTATGATGCATGTGTCTCCAGTTGTTGGAAGAAATACATTTCTCTAAGGAGCTTCAGACAGGAGCTATCTGAAATTATATTTAAACATTTGCAGAATACACAAACGTTAAAATGAAATTGGTAACTCTGTATAAGTAGTTGTGGAATGGTGGCTCAAACATGTAATTACACAATGCAAACAAAATGTCCATCCCAATTAACTATGGAACCACTGTTGCTATTTGGTTAGGGAAAACAGCTTGATGATCAGCGTAAATTTTAGTTATCCTAATCCTTGTGGAACTGTGCAGTTTCTAGGTGGCTAATGCCTGGAAAGTTGTTGTCTTCTTTCTTTCAATGGGACTAAAAAGAAGACAGTATGGCAGGGATTAGAGAGGGTTCCTGGTTGCAAGGATGTAGGATGGATCTGGACTCACATCTGGAGTGAGTGTCACTAGCCTCACAGTCGTAGGTCATCCTCATTCCTCTAGGAAAAGGTTGGAATCACTCCTTGAACAATCAAGGAAGGATTATATACATTTTTAAAAGTCTTCCCTTTTTTAAGAATTAGAAAAAAAAAAGAAACTGCAAAATCCTACAATAAACAACTGATAGCTCACCTAAGGATTTGCCAACTATTTTATTCCATAACCAGGCATTCAGACTCTTATAAATTCTAATCCCGAAGTGAGCTCCACATACTCGCATGGAATCTGACTGCTCAAAGTTTATTTCAGGATTGGAGATTTAGAGCTTACTGCTACAAACAGACTTTTGCCTGCTCCTGCGTTATTGATAACACTACCTAAACTACTTTTAAAAAGCCTCTCTTAGCTGTTTGTTTAAAAAAAATTTATAGGAAATTGTCTCCCCAAAAGAATTAAATTATTCCTTTCTAATAGCAAAAACCAGCTGGCCATTCAAAATATATCCCCCAAAACCTCTCATGCTGCACAAAGAACTTATCTTTTAATACAAAAATTTCCTTTGAAAGAATACATTCTTTATTTTAGCAAATCACAAGAGCAGTGCCTGAAACCAAATAGCTACCCAGTTACTAAACTATGTTTCCCAAAGGTTTTAAGTTCAAATTCACACTTTCCTTCTAGTTAGAAAAGCCTCCCTTCTTTCAATGCTTTTTGGAGTCCAGAGCTCTTTGTTAGGAGGGAATAATGTAAGTTCAGCATTAGTTGATCTTACTATTGATGCGTAAACAAACTGCTGGTATAATATAAGATGCTTATGGAAATATGGAAGTCAATGCATTCTACATTATCTCTCTGGGTTACATAACAACATTAATTTTATAGTCACTCTCTTGTATACTCCTGCCCAGAAAGTGCAGCCTATTTCTTTTGAACTCAAAAGGCATCCTGAAGGGTCAGAATCTTTAAACATATCTTCTTCAAATTTACCCTGGAAGAAGTTAAGGTTTCATGGTCCATGATTATTCTAAGCCACTCAAAAATGAATGGAAAAGTCTGCTAGCCAGAATAGAAATGGAAAAAAAATGGGCACACATTGACTTACGTCCACTGTGGGGACACTGGCAATAACCAATATTTCCTGTCATCCTTTAGCTAGATGTTTGTTGGATTCAGGTTTTTAAGAAAACATTCATGCTGTAGCAACCTGCATAGAACTTGTAGGGAGGAGTTTGGAGGAGACACAAGGAAGCTAGTCTGTGATATTAGGTATTCCCTGTTTTATACATAGAAATACTTTAGTACTGTGGAAAATAACTACGTAAAACCTGGATTATCCGGTCCTCAATTAACCGTACATTCGGTTAA